>OZ007570.1:39910556-39925767 GCA_963931925.1 Onchidella celtica | reverse complement strand
CACCAAACATAATGTCATAAAACTATTAAAACGCAATGTTCGCAATTCAACGACTCTATAAAACCACGATGGTGCTTTGTCTTCAACCGTTTACCGTCCTGGTATGATCTCAACTTTTTTTTTTTTAATTCTGTTTTGTTTTCTTTTAATTTTTATTTTTTTTCATACGTCACTTGTTATTTCGAGAATAACAGGGTATCTTTCCTTGTTTCATTGCATCTCGCATTTCCCTTGATAAGTGTCTTACCTGTGATGTATATCGTAAAGTTATACTTATAATATTTACTCTCCAGTTCCACCTCCATTGCCTGTAGTTCTAAGAATGCATCGGCTTATACTGGTCTCCATTCCAGTGTAAGTCACCTGTAACTATTTCTCAACATCCATTGGCTATCTCGTCACAAGCACCGCTCACCTGGAGACATACCTACTTACCACCAATAAGAGAGAAACACTGCCATTGGACACGTGATGGCAAGTTGTAACGTCCGCCAGTCTCTGATCAAGTAGGCGAATAGTGTCAGGAGAAATAGACCTAGGCACCATCCCACATTAGTTAGCATCGTGGATAGTGTTCGCGTTTTCGCCCCTGTTATTTCCGAACCTTCAAAGAATATCGGGATAAAGAAATTACAACCAGCAAGCCAGCCATCCAGACAGACTGACATACAGACAGACGGACGGACAAATGGGCCAGGGACGGACGGACGGACAGACAGACAGACAGACAGACAGACAGACAGACAGACAGACAGATAGATAGATAGATAGATAGATAGATAGATAGATACAAAAATGGATAGATAGATAGATAGATAGATAGATAGATAGATAGATAGATAGATAGATAGATAGATAGGTAGATAGATAGGTAGATAGATAGATAGATAGATAGATAGATAGATAGATAGATAGATAGATAGATAGATAGATAGATAGATAGATAGATAGATAGATAGATAGATAGATAGATAGATAGATAGATAGATAGATAGATAGATAGACAGTGTTGTACCATTATGACATTACCCTGTGTTAGATTAATAACATATATAACATAGCCACAACCAGTTGAAGACAGAGAGCAGTTTCTCACACTCTTAGGTTTTCGTGGGCGATTTAGGTTAGGTTCGAAAAGAAATTATTTGAAGAAAACCATTGAGAGATCATCTTTGAAAACTATGTTAAAATACGGATAGAATCATTAGAACTCACACAGTATGAAGATATCCATGAAGCCTGCCATGCCCACAGCCGAGACTACAAACTTCAGCATCAACAGGACAGGAACTGTCCTCACAAAGGCTAGACTAACACTGCCCAGATAGTGCAACACCAGAAAAATCATCATAGATCTCTTCCTGCCAAATCTGGTGGAATAAATAATATCTTTTCTCTCATTTGAAAAAATTCGATGTCCGGATCAAAAATGTCCTAGTTCGTGTTCTCTGGTTATTCTTTAAAAGAAAACAAAATAATTGTCAAAACCTCGTGCCAGATTTGAATTTCCAGGATTTTGCTCGCTTTGGTCGGGCACATACAAAAAGCACCAGTTGACGCAACACTGACATGCAAATAGCACCTTTGATGAGGCATACAAAAAGCACCAGCAGTAGTCAAATACATTATCGAATACGCTTATATGCATAGCTGTTGATACATTACATCGAAGTTGATGCCTTGATCCCACCGAGTCTATGAGCTTCAGATGATTTATCTACCAAGAGAACCACAAACGGGTGCGAGAGCTACCATAGACAGCTCAATTCCTTGTTCTACTCCGCTCACCCAAATATCTTCGAGTTTCTTCAGATCAACAAAAACCTCAACAAATTAATCCTATAGTATATTACATTCCATTACTGGTTAATAAAAAGTATTCACATGTTTACTGGTGCTTTTTGTTTGCCCTAACCAACTGGTGCTTTTTGTATATTATCATTACTGGTGCTTTTTGACTGTTCCCCTTTGGTCTCCGTCTCTTTCCGCCCCTAAACCTCCCCCCTCCCCAAAACCCTTACGATTTAAATATATGCGTAAAAACTTTATCTCCCAAGGGATTGTCATGATTCGGACTTAGTAGACTATTTCCCTTTTTTCTTCCCAGTGTAGTCTGGTAAAATAGAACTCATTTATTTCACTGTAAATGGATAATATCGATTGTTCGATAAAATTTCAATTGTTCTTCTTTCGAAATATTCTCTTCACTATCATGGTTTATAAATGTGCATTTATAAGAGCGAAAATCCTCTCTCATGAATGCATGAAAGCACAAAACACTCGCCCAGTGGAGATAAATCTGCCCATGACTTACATGTCACCGACAACTCCGCCCAAGACGGAGCCAAACACAAAACCTGCCATGATCATCATATTGCCATGGGAAATAATGATGTTTCGGTCACAGACCAGGTCCATCTGTTTGCCAGCCCAGGCGCAAAGAAAAGCATACTGTTAACATTTCTTTAAAGACAAACAAATAGACGGACAGACAGAAAGACAGACAGACATGGTAGGTAGGTAGGTAGGCATGCAGGTGGGCAGGCAAGGTAGGTAGGTAGGTAGGTATGCAGGTAGGCATGCAGGCGAATTAGGTAGGTAGGTAGGTAGATAGGTAGGTAGGTAGGTATGCAGGTATGCAGGTAGGCAGGCAAAGTAGGTAGGTAGGTAGGTATGCAGGTAGGCAGGCATAGGTAGGTAGGTAGGTAGGTAGGTATGGAGGTGGGCAGGCAAAGTAGGTAGGTAGGTAGGTATGCAGGTAGGCAGGCATAGGTAGGTAGGTAGGTAGGTAGGTAGGTAGGTAGGTAGGTAGGTAGGTAGATAGGTGGCCAGGCAAAGTAGGTAGGTAGGTAGGTATGCAGGCAAAGTAAGTAGGTAGGTAGGTATGCAGGTGGGCAGGCAAAGTAGGCAGGTAGGTAGGTAGGAATGCAGGTGGGCAGGCAAAGTAGGCAGGTAGGTAGGTAGGAATGCAGGTGGGCAGGCAAAGTAGTTAGGTAGGTAGGTAGGTAGGTAGGTAGGTATGCAGGTAGGCAGGCAAAGTAGGTAGGTAGGTAGGTAGTTAGGTAGGTAGGCAGGTTGGTACGTAGGCAGGCCAGGAGGTAGGTAGGTAGGTAGTAGTTAGATAGGTAGGTAGGTAGGTAGGTAAGAGTTAGATAGGTAGGTAGGTAGGTAGGCAGGTAGGCAGGCAGGCAGGCAGATAGGTAGGTAGGTGGGTGGGTGGGTAGATAGGTAGGTGGGCGAAGCGTGGCCCTCTGCTGAGGGTAATCAGAATTTAAGCTTGTAAGATCCTCATAATAGAACGTATCGCTACATCATATTTACATAATTATAAATGCAGCGACTAAAGCAATGAAACGGGTGCTAGGCACTGCAAAATCTAAAGAGCGGACTATTCTTGTCAACAGGACAGGAATGCAGCGATTTACAAGCCAAACTAATCTGAAAATACCATCATTCATACTAACAGACTTGTTGTTCGTCCATCGCAGGCGATGAGGACCACTGGCATCCCTCTATGATGGGGTTGGGACTGGGTGTGTCCGGAGATGGCTGGTGAGTCCAACCCGGGCACGGAAGTGTTTCCCACACACTGGGCAGGCGTGGGGGGTGGCTGCAGTGGATGTGCTAGCCGCTCTCCCTACTCGGTGGCGTCGCTTTCTTTCACCCTCTGCTGTCCGTTTCTTTTCGGCTGATTTGGCGCCCCTGGTGATCAGTCCGCGCCAGGTGGAGCGATCTAGCGCCGTTGACTCCCAGGACGTGTGATCTATGCCTAGTGACTTCAGGGAGACTTTCAGGTTGTCTTTTAATCGCTTTCGTGGACAACCATGACAGCGCTTGCCTGTGGCGAGCTCCCCGAAGAACAGCTGCTTCGGGATGCGGTTGTCTGACATCCTGAAGACGTGGCCAGCCCATCTGACTTGGTATTTCATCAGAATTGTGTGGATGGTGGGCATGTTGGCAGAGGCCAGGACTTCAGTGTCGGGGATCTTATCCTGCCATTTGGCTCTTAGGATTTGACTCAGTGAGGAGAGATGGAAGTGGTTCAGACTTTGTGCGTGCCGTCTGTACACTGTCCAGGTTTCACTGGCGTATAGGAGTGTTGGCAGCACAACAGCACGATAGACCTTCAGCTTGGTCGCTATGCTGATTCCCCTGCGCTCCCAGCCTGTGTTTCGTAGTCGGCCGAAGGCAAAGCTGGCTTTGGCGATTCGGCAGCTCACTTCATCGACAATGTTGACTGATCTAGAGAGGGTACTGCCGAGGTATGTGAATTTCTCCACAGGTTGAAGTGTCTGGCCTTTCACTTGGATGGAGGGTTCAGTGTATGGTTTGCCCGGAGCTGGCTGAAACAGGACTTCCGTCTTCTTCGTGCTGATGGTAAGGCCAAAGTTATCGCACGCCTGTGAGAATCTGTCCATGCTGTCTTGCATCTCCGCCTCAGAGCCAGCAATGAGAGCGCAGTCATAGGCAAAAAGAAAGTCTCTCAGGACAGTATCCTTGACCTTGGTGATGGCCTGCAGTCTGCGCGGGTTGAACAGCTTCCCATCCGTCCTGTACTGATGTGGAGGCCAGCATCGAAGTCACGAAAGACATCAGTGAGCATGGCAGAAAACATCAGACTGAAGAGTGTGGGCGCCAGCACGCAGCCTTGCTTGACCCCATTGGAAACTGGGAAGGCATCAGAGCAGTCGCCATCGTCAAGTACTCTGGCTGTCATGCCCTCGTGAAATTGCCAGACCATGGTGATGAATCTGTCGAGACAACCGAACTTTGCCATGATCCTCCCGAGGCCCTCGCGGCTCCCTGTGTAGTGGGGTGTATGGGGTGTCAGGGAGGGGTAGTACCTCTGGTGTGAGGACATGTCGTGCTCCTCCGGGGGTCCCCACCTGACATTTAGCTCCCACCTGTGGCTACTAGAAGCTGTAGCATGCGCAGCGGCCACACCCCGGGCAACGGCTTCGACAGGCCGGCAAAACCAGGCTAGGGTAGCCGACGGGTCTTAAACCCTCGGTGAGACAGGGCCTGTCTCCCTAAGCATGTGAAGACTGGACCCGGTGGACTGCGCGGACGAAACCATCAACTGGTTCAACGGGCAGGAAGGCGGACCCAGCAAAGCGTTGTGGAGCGCAAACAGGGCACAGTGAGACACATAGGACACTGCTGACCATCCACTGCATCCCGGCCTATCTCCAGCCGTCCGGACTTTGTCCTGCCACTGGACCAAGACAGGCTGGGACGAGAGAGTGAGGCTGACGACCTGCGCAACTCTCCCTCACTTTAAACAAATTAAAGCGCGAGTCACGACACGACTAACAGACTTATAAACACATATTTTCCATCTATTTTTTAAAATATAATTTGAACGGCAAGTTTTCATTGTCATATTCATAGCCAGAGATTTTGTTATTCTACCATCTCATAAAGTTTCTCGAAAAGGACCCATTAACATTAAATAGCAGAAAATGCTTAAGTGGCAACTCTGTCACACAACGATGTGTAAAGATCTCGGAGAAGTGGCTATCTACCATTACGGTATAGGTTCGCTCGACCTATCAAGTGAAGTGATGTTCTTGATACGTTCGAATGATTTTGATCTCCCTGATAGTCTAGATCTAGACAACTGTTGTCTAGATCTAGACTATATTATTATGCTTTGATAGCTCTTGCTGTTTGCGTAGGGTAAATTGTTCTTAGATTACCACAAACAAACAAAAAAAATCCACGCAAACTCTTTCACTCTACTCTTTACATTTCGATTAGGATGAAAACGACCGCATAGTGTAAAACATGCATAAATCTAGGTAAAATCAGGTCGAACTTTGATTACAAGCCTATTTTTATCCTCACTATTCTGCTGTCTACGGGGCCGCGTCGACGGATACAGGCTAATAGCTCAAGCTAGCTTCTGGGTGTAGTCAAGACCTCTTTGTGTTTGTTAATCACTGATTATGGACCAGTTCATAAGGTGTAGGTGTAGATGCTTTTCGGTGAGGGGTGTTGGACTATATAACAAACGCAAATAGCGAGGTAGAATTGAATGCTGAACTGACTAAAAGGACTTGGAGTTGGGCTCGATCTGGAAAGCACAGTAATTCTAGAATTAATATTCGAAGGGTAATCACTGATTATTTGATTATGAGGAAGCCTCGCTACCCTGGGTAGGTAGGTAGGTAGGTAGGTAGAGTAGGTGTGTAGGCAGATGGGTAGGTAGAGTAGGAGATACGAGCACCTGACCAAAGTAAGCTTTTGAGTTTGAAATACTGACTAGACAAAATAACCATCTGATATTAATTAAAATAAATATCTGGACAGAATAAGGTGCTGAGATTAAAATTTAGACAAAATAATCTTCTGAGATAAAAAAGGCTACCTCAAAACTCGATATCAGATCACTTTGTCTTATGAAATCTTCATCCTTACCTCAGTAACAAGTGTCGAGCTAAAAACTTCTTTGCTGTATACCCAAGAACTACAGCGCTCTGTAGATGTAGTTGTCGTGCTGATATTTGTTTCATCGGGAACCTGGAAGATCTCGCACTGTGAATACCTACCCTTCTCCCTGTTAAATGGCGCAGTATTATTGACCATTCGCTCATGGTCCTCGTTTTGAATCTGATACGTGTCGTTCTCCAAGCCTGGGACTGCGCACCTTTGAAGAGCAAAACCCGAAGACATTAAATTTGTAACTTACAGACATTTAACAAAAAAACACCAAGCCAGTACAGGGTCTGCTTTGAGTCAACTGGCCCTTTTGCTCACAGGGGTAAAAAAAAGGGGGGGAGGAGTGTGCTGATGTAATCTAGTCTTGTCAAGTATAGACCCTTTTCACTTCCGCGTTACGGTTGTTTGTGGGGAGCCGCACGGCATCCAAAAGCACCGTGTAGGGCAAAAACCTCCACTTGCCTTACGATGGCATCTGAATATGTGAACAGTCTAAGCAAAGATGCATTTTTATGTCAGAACCAGCACGAAACGGGTTTGTACAGTTGGGTGCCCAACAAGAGGATGGCATCGTTCGACCGTTGTCCACCGCTTCCGTCCTACAAGTGGGGCACGCCGCCATTTTGTTCGCAAATCACGTGATATGGAGGATGGTAAATGAAAAGGGTCCATAAATACACACGGCGTTGCTACATACAATTTTTGATGTATGGAGGGGGGGGGGCTGAATGGGCAGTTTAATAATGTCTACAGAATAGAAAACTACGATTTAGAATAAGCCAAGGGCATGCTACTGTTATAAATCAAAGTGGATAGGTGAACCCCATGGTGTACCTAGCGATTCTACATGTTTTGTTGGACCTGAAGAGCGTGAGGGTCTAGTCAGTTTGTATCAATGGGCGGTAGTTAGATTGACTAATCATGCGAAAAGGGGCTGAGGTAGCCATTGGCGATCGATGTACACACAAGTAGCCCTACATTGGCTGAGATCATACCTCCGTGGTGCAGCGGTTGAGTGAGTGGACTTGAATGCCAGGTTTCTGGTGTCACCAGATAAGTACTCATGACTGGAATTTGTCGGTGAATTACAACAGAATTTTTCTTTTTGCAACACCACTCTTACGGAACACATTACTTTTAAGAACTACTACATGTATCCTAAAACATTTCACTACAATGAACCCAGCCCGGAGTCCACCTATCCTTAATCCTACTTATTTCGCTAGGTACACCCCGGGGTCCACCTATCTTATAGGGACAGGTAGAGCCGGCGTCCACCTATCCTCTACCGTTATAAATCTATGCACCTATGCTCAGCGAAGCCGTGCATGGAGGGCTCAGCGACCATTATGGCCTTATTGAAAAAAGTATCAGCAAATCTTTCTTTCAAATATCTGTCGTACGGTATACTCGATTTGTCGTATAAAAAATTAAGAAATGAACTTTCACGGTGTGACGTGTGAAACTTCAGGAATAGAATTTTCATGCTGTGTCGTGAATATAACTACATGTACTTTCTTATGAAAATGTAAATTTTTTACTCAAGAATTTTAAATTCATATAATATCCAAGAAAACCCTCAGGGTGTGTTCACCTGAAGAGTTGTGCAGCAGACAGACAGACGGTAAAACCTGTCGGTGAATTGAACCTTTGGATGCAAAATAATATTCTTTGTAGTGTGCCCGTAAAACATGGACAGGCTAATTTATGTAATTGATAACGGCAACCCCATACTTTTGAATTGTACATGAGAGGTTTGAAAGACGAGGATGTAATAGCCTATTACATCACCCAGATTGCTCTATTTGAACAGCTGCCAGCGGTTGCCACAAGGTGTCATAAAATTATGTTATCGAGTGCCTTTCATCTGTTGAATGGCAGGCACACTCGTCGATGCCAGAAATTATTATGTAGTCATAATGTTTTCCTGTGTCTCATTTTGTGTCGTGAGGTTTACTATAACACGTGTTCTTTTACCGCAGTCGGTGAAACATTCAACAGTTGATCTTCAGGTGCCCAAAAAAAAAATCAGAAATGAAACAAACGAGATAGAGAATATTTAGTGTGATAGTTTACAAATGAAGTGACATATATTCCTTTGTTTCCTCTCGGAAACCAGAAGCATCTGAGAATTATATCTACGCGACAAACTGAAAGAGACAGCAGTATGGAAAAAGTAGTAGGAATGAAAGCTGGTCTGACAAAAATCGGCGAGGTGAAGAAAAACTTGATCTACAGAACAAAAGGATGTAATGCACGATAGTATCGGTGAAAGTCAAGATGAAATCAGGGCGCAAATAGGGAGGATGAGTGAAAGACAACAGTAGAACGAAAGTCGGTCATGTATAGCCGGACTGCCAGATCACAAAGATCAAATTTTTACTCATAAGTTTAAAATGGCTGAGTTTTCATGTGTAGGGAGAAAGAAACGGCAGCGGAAACGTCAAAAACACTTCAAGTAATGAAAGAGAATGAATGTTATCATGTGTAACGAAACACCGTTTACGTACATATGGAAACACCCTTTTGTATGACCTGATAGATTTTGACGTTTCCGTTGCCGTTTCCGCTTCCGTACACATGAAAACACAGCTTTATCCATCTCTTTTCTTTCTTTCATTGCGTGTCTGTGCTATACAGGTTCCAGAGGTCAAAGGCTTACCTGTTTTAAAGTTAGTTGTGTGTTTAGGGCTCCTCAAATAAAACATTTGGGGGAGGGGGTGGGGGTGGGAGGGGGGAGGGAATTATCGTCTTACATCTGGCTTTTCTGCGGCTCACCACCCGTGGGTCTGCGATCTGTTTTCCCATTCACCAACTGACCTGGCATCCGATTCGTCAAACATTATCTAACCAGGTTTTATTTCTCAACCCTGTCTCATGATTTACATAACGTGCTTTTTTGTGTTGTTGTTGTGGTTCTTGTTGTTGTTAGTGTTATTGTTGTGTTTGTTGTTTTTGGCAAAATCATGCTGTAGTTTGCCTACAGAGTGAATCTTACCTGAATTCCGGAAATCCAAGTGTGAATACCGGCAGCAACGTCTCGAATGCGTCCGGGATAGTTACGAGAGTCATAAGGAGAATGAATCGTTTCTGGTAAGGCCCTTTCTCTCCAATGTGGTTCAAGACGCTGTCGTACGACATGCCTTTGGAATCGAGTCAGAGCAAATTTTCTCATTTTAGAAAATCATAGACATTAAATTTTCTTGCTTAGAAAAATAAATATAAGTGGCGATGGTAGTGATTGTGATGGTGGTAGTGATGGTGATGGTGGTGGTAGTAGTGATGGTGATGTTGGTGGTGGTAGTGATGGTGATGGTGGTGGTGGCGGTGATAGTGGTGGTTGTGATGGTGGTCTTTCCAGTTTGATGTTTTCATAGGCTGAGTTCCCCACAATTGTTTCATTATTTTGTCTCCATTGTGTGGGAGGATAAACGATTTTTTTATTTTATATAACATACTTGCATTGTGTGTAGCGCCAGTTTGCGTGACTAGGTACGGCAACTCATAGAGGTTTATGGGCACTTGTCCGGTTGCCATTACTTGAATTACTTCCCTTGTGCACGGTAGCGCGGAAACCGTCACACTAATAACACTGCTGTGAGGAAGTGCGCGTTTTGATTGGTCAGTTGAAAACTGTTACCCGCGGGTATCCTGTATAATATATAATATAATAGTTCGTCCATCAGGTATGATGATGACCTTAACTACACCAGAGGAATAAAGAACAGAAATTGTTGAGAATTTCAACACATGGACAATAAAGAGAACTAAAGGACACAGAGGACAGAACGGAAAGACTGTTCTTTCATGACTTATGGCTTCTCATGTGACTGATAAGTCCTATTTTTGCCCTGCAGACCCTTCCGCATAAATGACAAGAGTGCTCCGTTGGTTCAGTACCACTGGGCCTTTTCTTGCGCCGTTCTCTTTTTTTGATAGCCTGCTGGACTCTGTCAGCTTCCCATGCTTTGCTGCCTCTGGTAAGGGCCGCCCTCCAATTTGCACGATCAAGCGAGAGCTTTTCCCACTCACTCACATCAATGGCAAAGGCCTTCAGTGATTGCTTGAGAGTGTCTTTGTAACGTCTCTTTGGGGCCCCAATATTCCTCGTTCCATTGGAGAGCTCAGAGAAGAAGATTTGCTTAGGGAGTCTGGAGTCGGGCATTCTGACAACATGTCCTGCCCAACGTAGCTGAATTTTTTTCAGGTGGCAGAAGATGCTCAATTCCTTGGCACGATTGAGGACCTCAGTGTCTGGAATTTTATCCTGCCATTTGATCCTTAGGATCTTTCTAAGGCAGGCCAGATGAAAGTGATTTAGCTTTCTGGCATGCGATTGGTACACTGTCCAGGTTTCAGCCCCATAGAGTAGGGTGGGAAGGACCACAGCATTGTACACTTTCAGCTTAGTGTCTGTGCGAATGCCGGCAACATCCCATACTCTCTTTCGAAGCCTGCCAAATGCAGAGCTGGCTTTGCTGATTCTTGAGAGAATTTCAGTATCAACACGAGCCGCGGAAGACAGTGTACTGCCAAGATAGGTGAAGTTCTCCGACACCTTCAGAAGGGTATCCTGTATAATGTCTAAAACTTACGTTTTCTTTCCTTTTAACAGTCAGAAAGACAAAAACTCGGGTTCATTTTCAAGAGGATGCACTACCCTTCCCGTATAATATGGGTGCTCATGATAACTTTTGTTACTAACGGAGATACGAAGTGTTGCTGGACTAAAATACCCGGCACGAGTTTATCAGTTTTTACTTATCCCGTCACCTTAAAAAAATTATATTGAAACTACTACAAGGTGTCTGGACAAAGCAGCCGGCTAGAATTTTTGTAGGAAGTTCCTACTTCGTATTGATACCCATTTTATTATACTTCGATGCACGTATCCTAGTGAGATCGTCAGTAATAGAGTCTTGGATATTAAATGAACGATGAACTAGACGCGTTTTATCGCCGATAACTCCAGTCTGGGTCAAACTTATTAAATTGTAGCCCGTTAGGACGATAGAGTATCTTCTGTAGTGTACCTGAAAATCCGTTTTGACTTCTGTGCGTACAGTATTAGCCGCGCTAGGAATTTTTTGTGTCGGTACACTGACCAATTATTCGGGTTCAGGCCCTATGCCAAAGGATTCAAGTTGTCGACTACTGGGCCTGCTCCCTCCCAAGTCCGAGTGGGCACTGTAAATAAGATGCCATATTATACCGGGGTTGGGATACACTCATAGCGTTCTATAGTACTCTAGAACACTATGGATACACTCCATCAAAGACGCCGAGACCAGCGCCGGTGAACACAGACAGGAAGAAGCCTTGTCGGCCCGTGCCGCCGCCCAGATCCTATTATGACGCGGTAGCACAAGACAAGAGAAACGTTGGAAATCTTATTAGAAGTAACTTTAACGTGCGTAACTGATTCACGGGTAAGTGTGCTGATGCCGCCCATGTGTTCCCCAGTGATGCCCCATAGAAGTGTATCTGATCTATAGAGACTAGTTAATGTGAGTCCGGCTCAAAGGTAATTATCAATTGTTATTCAAAGTAAGATGCCCTGTTACTTGTTTTAGTTGCTGATGGTCAGCTAGCCTCGTGTCCACGACGGGTGTAGAGACGCGCGGTAAGGTGTATTATGATGAAATGCATATATTATATTAGCATTCGGACAAGCTTTATTGTTTAAGTTCGCTAATGCGCAATGGTCTGTAGGCGCCCTGCTGTTGTGCTATTAACGATGGTTCGCTAACCTCGAGATAGCTACGATTGTAACATTGCCTTGTTGTAGTAGGCCGTGAGGACTTCTTGACATGTATTGTGGGTGATTCATCATAGTGAGCGGCACTATGCACTTGATGATATTACGGGGTGCTTGTGTCAGGCCGCCATACTACTGTGCTGTAAAGAACAGTGTAGTACATGATCGGTGTTTGAGATGTGTTTCATGAGTGAGCCCCAGAATTGTTATTTCAGTCCAATTATTTTGCTATTACACGTCCCAGTGAGTTCTATATGTGGCGATGAATTAACATAATTATTTCAGTGAAGTCCTCACGTTACAATGAGTCCCGCATGTTAATATGTCTCATTTTATGTTTCAATGAGTTTCATAGGACGTCTGAAGGACAGGATCAAGGAGCGTTCTCCCTGTGTAGTATCGTGCATGCTGAGACATCGGCCTGCGACTGTAGGGCCGTGACCCTCCATTATCGGATGGAAAGGGGAGCAACCCCAGCATAATAGTGTGTCAGTGATAATTTGAGTAACTAGTTACTACTAATACTAGGATGACCTGCAGCGATATGCGGTGTCTAGCTGGCCACTGTTGATCGCTGCTTTACAAAGTGGGAGCTCTAGATTAATTTTGTTGTGTTCGGTTCAGTGTAGTAGAACGATTGTGATCCTGCTCCTTCATTGATTATGTCCATTCGTACATAAGCACATTGCATGCACAGTTACCGGAGACTCCTTGTATTTTAGTTCTTACTCGCACTTCATTATTCTTAGCATTTGTACCCTCCCCATGCAATTACTTGTATCATGCTGATGGTTTGAAAATTACTCGATTTCTGTGTATACATAATTATGTGCTCACCATTGATTACTTGATTGATGTTGTAATTATTCTAATCATATTTTGTTTTTCTTTTCTACGGTTTTTTTCATGGTTCCCTTTTAAAATAAATAAGAGCATCAACGGAGAACATGTGTGTGTGTGTGTGTGTGTGTGTGTGTGTGCGTGCGTGCGTGCGTGCGTGCGTGCGTGCGTGCGTGCGTGCGTGCGTGCGTGCGTGCGTGCGTGCGTGCGTGCGTGTGTGTGTGTGTGTGTCCCCCTAAGAAATACTAGAAGCCACTACACAAACCCACATAGCCACTCGTCCGTCCAACTGTCACCCGCCCATGACACAAAGAGATCCCCTTCTCCACTGTGTTGAGTTCTTTGTTTTAGGAAGTTCGCTGCCATTGGCATTTTACACTTCACTTTTCTTGTTTGTATATTTTAATTCTTCTTGTTTCTCAAGTTTCTGTGTGTTCTGTGTTAGGGATTAGTTCTTTTTTAGAATTTTGCCCAGGCAGCGGCCGTGTTCCGCCTGCTCTTCTCCACTTTCAACTGCCAAGGTATCTTTAACGTGCACGCGGGCCCTCCGAGTTTTTCATCCTTATCCTAGAAGCCTAGGTGCTCGATTCTTCCTACCATAGGAACAGTGACAGGAATTTTTCTCCCAAAAAAATTCCAACATGCCTGTACCGACGGGGAATCGAACCCGGTACCTTCGGCATAAGAGGCGAGCACCGTGCCCCTAGACCAACGTGATCCATCCTGCTGATTATGTTCCACACTCAACTCCCACTTCAACCTCACCCCCTTCCCAGTTACCATAATACCTCCTTACAGACTCCTTCTCGGCTGTCCTTTCTCTCTATTCCTTACCTGTCTCCAAATCATAATGTAAGTTCTCAAAATCCTATCTCTCTTTTTTAAATTTTCATCCCTTCCTATTGTTTGGCCTATAATATACATCCTGCTCGCTCAGGCTTTTGTTTACACTTGTTGGTCAACTAGTTTCAATTTGCCCTTCGTTGATCAGCGTCTTCCACATAGACAAAAAGTCGGTGCTGCGTGGTTGTCATGATCAAATGTGGTGAAAGGGAAATAACCCAATTAAAATAATAGGGGGTCAAGAAGTAGAACATGTGTATTACGTCATTTGTGCCTTGGTGGATAAGCGGGATTCTCGTGTCGTCAGATTAGCACACGGGGTATAACAGGATGGCGTATAGAAGTAGTAAATAGAATATCGCTGATATTTTTATTGATAGACGAGAGCAAGTCAGCGGGAATATATACTATGGGATAGATAGTGAATATTTAGATAAAAAGATAATAGGGCATTAATGAAAATTGACGCCCCGTGTTGTAATTGTAGTGGGGACTATATAAACGTGACGTCAGTTGGTGTATTAATCAGTAAGGCAGAAAAAAGCGGTTAATATACGCCAGGGTTGCCAGTTTGGCACTTTTAGTGCCAAATTGTTCAAATTTGGCACTTTTTGAACATGGTTGGCATGAAAGCAAATTGGTTGGCAAGTTGGCACTTTTTTGGCACTCAGCATTGTGACTTGGATATACATGTATTACATTAACATACTTTCTTGATCATTCACTCCTCAAAGTCCTCGAGAGGATTACATTATATCAGAGGCTCTAAAATTATGAAAGAAACAACATTAGACAACACCGGGTGAGCCAGAATTTTGTTTATTCTAGAATTTACATGTATAATATTTCACTTTTATGAGTACCTGTGACTAAAATCCTTATTTTTACAAATTTGGCAAGTTTTTAAAGCATTTGGCAAGTTTTTGTCACATATTTGGCAAGTTGTCCTGAAAAAAACTGGCAACCCTGATATACGCTGCGGGGGAAACTACATGTACTTTTTTAATTCCAAGCAGAGTATCCTACTGCGAAGGAGTCAGTGTGATTCCACTTGAACGAATCGTTTACCCACAATATGTCTAGATGTGGATCTAGTCATTTAGATCTATCCATATGGCTGTTTTGAAATTAAACAAAGCTATTGTTGACTGTTCCCTGGCTTCATCACGAGCCAGGGCAAAGGGGGAGTGAAATATCTCTTGATGACAATGGATAAGAAGACGAAGAGCGTGGCATTTATCTGTTAGGAGAGTATTGATGAATCTACCAGGAGTGGAAGGGCGAAGAATGCAAGATTCAAAGTTAAACTGTCAGCTATAGCTACAACTA
>OZ007570.1:39660556-39905556 GCA_963931925.1 Onchidella celtica | reverse complement strand
ATTCTCCTACCTCTCATTGAGCAAAAGAAATCTGCTTTCAATGAGTATAACAAAAATTGCAATCAGAGTACAAAAACTTGTTTGAAAAATGCAAAAGCTAAACTTCAGCTGGAGGTAAGACGTTGCGCCAACAAATACTGGACAGACTTGTGTAACAGCATACAAGAGGCAAATGAAAAGGGAGATATGAAAACCGCCTTTAGTCAGATGAAAGTAGCTCTTGGGCCAATCATCACCAAAAGCGCCCCACTTAAGTCTGTAAATGGTGAACCCATCACAGATAAAAATGAACAACTGAATAGGTGGGTAGAGCATTACTCTCTGTTGTATTCAACTGAGAAAAATATTCCACCAGATTTTGAGGAACACCTCCAAAAACTGCCAATAATGGCCGAACTTGACGCTGAACCTTCCTTAGTCGAGCTTTCCAATGCAATCGACCACCTGTCTGCTGGAAAAGCCACAGGAAGTGACAACATTCCTGCAGAGGTATTAAAAGACCTAAAAGGCCCACTATTACCACACCTGTATAATCTGTTACTGCAGTGTTGGAAAGAAGGCGTGATACCACATGATATGAGAGACGCCAAAATTGTCACACTTTACAAGAACAAAGGAGACAAAGGCGACTGCAACAACTATCGAGGCATATCCCTCCTCAGCATTACTGGAAAGGCTTTTGCTCGCGTCATCCTCTGCCGCCTTCAACAACTGGCGGAAAAAGTCTTACCAGAAACACAATGTGGCTTTCGAAGCAAACGATCAACTATTGACATGATATTTGCACTTCGGCAAATCCAAGAAAAATGTAAAGAACAAAACAGGCCGCTTATAACATGCTTTGTGGACCTAACAAAGGCTTTCGACACCGTAAGCCGATCTGGCCTGTATGCAGTCCTTAAATCCATAGGCTGTCCACCAACATTGCTAAAACTTATTGCATCCTTCCACACTGACATGAGGGCATGTGTCAACTTTGAGGGCTGCACATCCAATTCATTTGCTGTAAACAGCGGTGTGAAGCAGGGATGTGTTCTTGCTCCTACCTTATTTGGTATATATTTTGCAGCCCTACTCAAATTTTGACACAAGGCTTGAGAAACTCCAACCCAATCATGTTGAATGGCTCTCCTCTGGAGCAAGTGGGAAAATTCTGCTACCTGGGCTCAACCATCAGTGGTAGCACAGACATAACAACTGAAATAAATGCCAGAATAGGAAAGGCGGCCACAGCTTTTGGCAAACTCTCAAAAAGGGTGTGGAACAATAGCAAGCTGACCATCAAAACAAAGGTACTCGTGTACCAAACTTGCGTCCTAAGCACCCTGCTGTATGGCTCAGAGACATGGACCACCTACTCCAAACATGAAAGATCCCTCAACTCCTTCCACCTGCGCTGCCTACGCAAAATTCTCAAGATCAAGTGGCAAGATAGGATCTCAAATATCGAAGTTCTGAGCCGAGCCAACATTCCATCAACTCAGGCTCTCCTAGGCAAAAAAAGACTGCGGTGGCTTGGACATCTCCACCGTATGGAAAATGATCGCATCCCCAGACAAATTCTCTACGGGGAACTTGCTACTGGCAACCGACCCAGAGGTAGGCCACATCTGCGATTCAAAGACACTTGCAGGGTCACGATGAAAGCATTCAACATCGACCCCAATGAATGGGAGAACCTTGCAAGTGATCGAAGCAGATGGAGACAAAAATTGCGCAGTGGCACGCTCGCAATAGACTTCAAGGCAAAAGAAACATACCTGACAAAACGACAGAGGCGGAATGAAAACACTCGCCAAAGTGAACCCAAAAGACTGACCTGCAATCACTGCCATCGCACTCTCGGGTCAAACATTGGTAGAATAAGCCACGAGAGAAGCTGTCAGTCAAAGTGAAAGTGAATATTCTAGCTGCTAAGACCGTCTGTAAAGACGCTAAAGGCCATATATACTCAAGAATGCCTTTGGTCAATGTTCAGGTGGAGTACTTATTAACACCAGAGTGGACGGCTCCA
This sequence comes from Onchidella celtica, assembly GCA_963931925.1. Classification (NCBI taxonomy): domain Eukaryota; kingdom Metazoa; phylum Mollusca; class Gastropoda; order Systellommatophora; family Onchidiidae; genus Onchidella; species Onchidella celtica. Next base: position 39,903,542 of record OZ007570.1, on the reverse strand, counting down.
TTTTTAATGTTGCCAGACTAAAAGCAAAATCTCGTACAGAGCATATTATGTTACAAGAGCTCCTCTTCGCAGATGATGCTGCAATCGTGGCCCACGATGAAACCACGCTCCAGGCTCTCATCAATAGCCTTGCCAAAGCCTGTGACAAATTCATGCTAAAGATCAGTGTCTCAAAAACTGTAGTTTTGACACAAGGCTTGAGAAACCCCAACCCAATCATGCTGAATGGCTCTCCTCTGGAGCAAGTGGGAAAATTCTGCTACCTAGGCTCAACCATCAGTGGTAGCACAGACATAACAACTGAAATAAATGCCAGAATAGGAAAGGCGGCCACAGCTTTTGGCAAACTCTCAAAAAGGGTGTGGAACAATAGCAAGCTGACCATCAAAACAAAGGTACTCGTGTACCAAACTTGCGTCCTAAGCACCCTGCTGTATGGCTCAGAGACATGGACCACCTACTCCAAACATGAAAGATCCCTCAACTCCTTCCACCTGCGCTGCCTACGCAAAATTCTCAAGATCAAGTGGCAAGACAGGATCTCAAATATCGAAGTTCTGAGCCGAGCCAACATTCCATCAACTCAGGCTCTCCTAGGCAAAAAAAGACTGCGGTGGCTTGGACATCTCCACCGTATGGAAAATGATCGCATCCCCAGACAAATTCTCTACGGGGAACTTGCTACTGGCAACCGACCCAGAGGTAGGCCACATCTGCGATTCAAAGACACTTGCAAGGTCACGATGAAAGCATTCAACATCGACCCCAATGAATGGGAGAACCTTGCAAATGATCGAAGCAGATGGAGACAAAAATTGCGCAGTGGCACGCTCGCAATAGACTTCAAGGCAAAAGAAACATACCTGACAAAACGACAGAGGCGGAATGAAAACACTCGCCAAAGTGAACCCAAAAGACTGACCTGCAATCACTGCCATCGCACTCTCGGGTCAAACATTGGTAGAATAAGCCACGAGAGAAGCTGTCAGTCAAAGTGAAAGTGAATATTCTAGCTGCTAAGACCGTCTGTAAAGACGCTAAAGGCCATATATATATTCCTTCATTTATACGAGCTACCCACTGACTCGGGGAATACGCGGACGTGATTTTTAAAAATTGAGTTTTTAAAGTTGAGTTTAGGTCAGCAATGTGTAAACTGGGGCGCAGGGCGAAATTTCCTGTCTTTTTAATTCTACACGAAGAAAATGCATCTTTTTGTGTTTTTTGTTGTTGTTTTTCCCTCAAAATGTCGGCACATCATTTTCTGTTCAACTCAGTTGTGGCTCATAATCATCGAAAGTAATAATAATAGTTCGTCCATCAGGTATGATGATGACCTTAACAACACCAGAGGAATAAAGAACAGAAATTGTTGAGAATTTCAACACATGGACAATAAAGAGAACTAAAGGACACAGAGGACAGAATGGAAAGACTGTTCTTTCATGACTTATGGCTTCTCATGTGACTGATAAGTCCTATTTTTGCCCTGCAGACCCTTCCGCATAAATGACAAGAGTGCTCCGTTGGTTCAGTACCACTGGGCCTTTTCTTACGCCGTTCTCTTTTTTTGATAGCCTGCTGGACTCTGTCAGCTTCTCATGCTTTGCTGCCTCTGGTAAGGGCCGCCCTCCAATTTGCACGATCAAGCGAGAGCTTTTCCCACTCACTCACATCAATGGCAAAGGCCTTCAGTGATTGCTTGAGAGTGTCTTTGTAACGTCTCTTTGGGGCCCCAACATTCCTCGTTCCATTGGAGAGCTCAGAGAAGAAGATTTGCTTAGGGAGTCTGGAGTCGGGCATTCTGACAACATGTCCTGCCCAACGTAGCTGAATTTTTTTCAGGTGGCAGAAGATGCTCAATTCCTTGGCACTAGTACATCGAAAGTACAAAAGATAATATATAGCGAACTTCAAAACGGTTTAAAATATGCCCACATACACTTTACGACTTCCCATGCGTAATAATAATGTGATATTTTATAGAATTTAAGGCTCGGCGGTTAAAAAGCCTTTTATGATTGAAGGCCTTACTTTCCTTTATAATATGACGAATATAAATATACAGTATTTGTAGTGATAGTGTGTATGTTATACTGTACCGCAAATTGGCCCAATTTGAATGTTAAGGCGATATTCACACCTCAAACTAACCCAATGTCGTAATACTTACACCACAAATTATAGAAGCGCTACCAACTAGCCACAAAGTAGACCTGCTAAGTTGTCCCAATTATCCAGGGACCGTTAACCTGTGCTCTCCCAGTGTGAGATCTGCGCACGAGTATTATGCGCACTACATCAATGCTGAACTTTTATTTAAACATAATTATGTGACTTCGTTTCTATCAATGAAAAATGATTATTTAGGAAATGTGGTCAAATTAGGTTTTGTTTGCACGGTGAACTTTTTGGAAGGTTCAAAGATTGATATTAGAATTAGGATTACATCTGGCTCAGAGGCCACAATAATTTTGTCCTTGGTGAAGTGGCTCCAGTACCGGTAATCTTTTTTTTGGACATTGGCCACAAATTGGTGATGAAAAGCCTATTGTGACAGTTTTGGTTACATTGCCCAAAATAGTCTACCTCTATTTCTTTCTTTCTTTCTTTATTTATTTATTTATTTATTTACTTGCTTGCTTTCACTGAATTAAATCAAGGGGGAAAAGAACACGTATATTATTGTCACTCATTACGAGTTTGATATTATTTTCACAGAAGAATAGCAAGATATGGTTTTGCAGTACACAGACAAATCATTCACATGCCTGGCTATTCAAGATTTATTTCTGGACACATTACACGTGACAGAATAAAACGGGGGTGGGGATGGGAGGCAAAAATAATGAAGGAACTGGAAATAAACTCTCTCAATCCCCACTGGAAGGCAACCTGCTCTGACGTTATTCCATGAGTTTTAAAAGGAAGCTTCTCTCGCACGTCCTTTGTAGGTGAGGTAGTTTGTTTTTTGTTGTTGTTGTTTTTTTGTTGTTGTTGTTGTTTTTGCGAACCCTCCGATTAAGGAGTGGAATTCCGTGATTATGAATGTATGTACTAAATAGCTATGTAACTGCGTGAAGATCGCATCAAGGTTTTCATCATTAGTGGCTCAGTGGTTGGAGCCCTTGGGCGGGTTCGACTCTCTCTGAGCGTGGAGTCCAACATAATTCAATTTCCTTTGGTGTCTTTAATACGCGTCTGTGGCCTGACGTGGACTCAAATTTTGTTTACTGTGTGGCCTCATCGTGCTGAAAAAGGATGTGAAACAAAAGAGATCATCAGTTTAACACTGATCTGTATGTTCCTGGGTCCCGACCCCCTTCCTCCTTTTTTTTTCTTCAAGTGAGGTAGAGATACGCCTATCATTAAGATGAGTTTTATTGAATGATCAGTGGCTCGCCAACCGTGACAAAATTAATAATAACAGCATCCAAGCCAGTAACATTTTTTATTGAACTTTGTACTATTTCAAATTATTTTTAATGTCCAGAAGCCTGTGTGACAGGTGTTGTGAGTGAGCACAGTTGTTTAATTTAATTCAAGATGGCCACCTTTGGGATTGTTTCTGGGAGTAGGAAAATGGCACGGGAATTGACTATTATAAGAACGCTGGACTTGAAAACGGTAAATCAAACGTATTTATTAGAGGAAGATGAAAATATTCAAAAGACATCATTTCAGACCGAAATGAACCGCCACAAAAAGTTTGCTTAGTGTACGTGTAGGTGCAGAGATGGCTACATAAGGCCAATCAGAAAAATCGGCACATTTGTTGTAATAATATACAAAAGCTTTTCTTGCGGAGTTCGTTTAAAAAAAAACTCGCTGATTTTTTCCGACTGGCCCTCGGCAGCCGTCTCTTGAGTTTTCATTGTAAACGTGTGTGAAATATAATGGCCGATCTATACTAGTTATCGTTCGGCCATACGATATATTTTTATAATATTTTTAGCACTGGGAAAGGACAAAAGTGCATCTACTCTTGGATTTTCATGGTAAACGACCGATAGTTATATTTTTATATTATTAGTATTATTAGACTACGTAATTTTGGATGCAAGGTAGGCCTTCGGATTAGCCAGAAGAATGTAGACACTCCAGCCCCAGTGCAAGTAGGTGACAAGAACCTCGCCATGACGGACAAATTTAAATACCTAGGTAGCATTATCAGACCAGAGGGTGGCACAAAGGAGGACATTCAACGTAGGTTGGGAAATGCAAGGGCTGTCTTTCAAAGTATGAGCAACATCTGGAAATCGACACAATACGGCATCAACACCAAGATCAGACTGTACCAAAGCTGTGTCCTATCCACTCTCCTGTATGAATCAGAGTGTTGGCGAATGACAGAAGGTGACTTCGCCAAGTTGTCTTCCTTCCACACCACATGTCTTCGTAAGATTCTCCGCATCTTTTGGCCAAACAAGATTTCTAATCAGGAACTACTAAGGCGATGCAAGCAAGAAGAAATAGCCAACATCACCACGAAGAGACGATGGAGATGGTCTGGACTCGTGCTGCGAAAGGAGGCAAATTCTATCACCAAAACGGCACTTCTGTGGACACCGGAGGGACGGCGCAAGCGAGGCAGACCCATGGCAACCTGGCGGAGAACGATCGAGGCAGAGATGAAATCCTTCAGTCACTCATGAGGAACTCTCGCAAAGATGGCCCAGGACAGACAGGGCTGGAGATCCTTTGTTGCTGCCCTAAGCACCAGTGGGTGCAATAGGAAATAGTAGTGGTAGTAGTAGTATTTTTACTAATGTACAAAAATATAACAGCCCATCCTTCTTTCGAGTCAAGCTATACGTAAAAGGTACTGGGAAGGGCCAATAGCAGATCCAGATGCAAAATAAGACCGTTTCAACATGTTCGCCATCAGCTCACATCAAATAGGATTCCATCAGTACTGACACAGCTGTCCCCAATAATTTTATCGTTCAAGTTTGAGTCAGAAAAGTATGGTAAAACTAATGGATCGGGAAAATGCCTTTCAGTGAGCTCATGAAAGCCATGCCTGGGATACTTTATCAGCTACTTCAGTACATTGTGCAAGTGTAGTAGAGTTAATTAATTACTACACCGCTGATTTATACATATACATATTGTTCTAAAGTTACTATCGAATTAACATTGTGGCCAGAAGGTAAATTTTAGCATCCATGGAATTCGTATGCAGATAACCAGTGGGTAAATTTTGAGAGACGATCAAAAGAACACACATTTTAGCCTGAATGCACTTTAATTTATCGTGGTACAAGTTATTGAAAAAAAAAAAAGCCGCATAAAGTCATACACTGTGTCAAGTATGTTCAACTTCTGAGTCACACTTATTATCATACATACATGCAATGTTCCATGGAATTCGCATATAAATGAACAGACAGTAAATGTTAAGTAACCATTGAAAGAACACATTGTTTTTTTTTCAGCTAGAACACCTTTCACATTATTGTTGTAGGTTACTAAAAAAAAAGCAACAACAAGTCACACACATGGTCAACATTCGCCGTACCTCGTGGGTCTAATGGATCCGGAAGCAATCAATAATGGAAGCGCATATGGACAGTGCTATATCCGTACAACGCACACAATTCGATGACGCAGAACACACACCGGAATACTCCCAGTCAGCACCAATGACCTATATTACTGACCTTGTTAATTTGCATAGTTTTTTTAAAAATATGAATCAGCTTAGTAGCAAAACAATCCGACTTCTGCTCGGAGATTGCGTGATCTGCGCGAATAATACAGGTACTTGAGTGTACGTCGATCACCAATGGCTACCCCAACCCCTTTTCGCCTGATTAGTCGATCTGACTACCGCCCATTGATACAAACTGACTAGACCCTCAGGCTCCCAGGTCCATCTGACTATTCCATGCGTTGTCACTTTAAATTCGTGAACACCCTACCAAGTTGTTGTTTTTTTCAGCAAACCTTCACCAGTCGCGCTTTTGGTAAGCATGTTGTACGGATATTGCCTGTCCATATCCATACAACGTGTTGTACGGATCCATACAACATGTTGTACGGATATACACTTCCATTAATAATGTTAGTAGTTATCTTATTTCCGGCAATTTTTTTTTTCCTTGAAATTCCAGGTATTCCTCAATGACGTCATTGTCCATCTTCCCATAGTTTAAAAAAATTAAAATATACACATGCGTGCTCACCAACGCACGTGCATTATTATTATTCCTACCCCCACGTCCTGGGGTCTCAAAGACACCATATTTTTAAGAATGATTTTATCGTAGGATTTTATTGTTATACCATAAATTAATAGAACATCCTGGGATTTCAGATACATCACACTCCTGAAGAGGATTTATTGTTATATCCATACGTATGTTCTAGGGTCTGTCGGGCACCATACTTTTAAGAGGGTATCCTAATAAATTGTTCTTTAGGATTGTGGTATCGATTATACACTACGACGTAAGTCATGCACAGTTTTTTGCGACGTACAGCGAAGGTATGTTAAACTTCCGGGTCATGTTCAGTACATAAATTTGTTATACATAGGACTCATATGTGCAAATTATTATCTTTTCATCGAAGCGTGTTCGATGAATTTTCGTGGCATGATTTTAGAATGCTGTTTGAAGTGAGTAACCTCGCCAACTTCTGTATTTTCATAAGGCAGACGCCCCTTGCCTTTGAGCTAATCGCTCGTTTCGGCTGCGGTTAATCTCGTTTTGTTCCGCCCTTGGGGGCAGTGGGGAGCGGGTTGAGGCTTTCGAAAGGTTCCCTACGGAGGAGGGTACGCCCACGACCTCAGTAGGGACGACCTACGCCCACGACCTCAGTAGGGGCGACCTTCCCACCCACCCCACGACCTCAGTAGGGGCGACCTTCCCACCCACCCAGGGAGGGACATTGCCCACCCCCCCCCCTTCTTCCCAGGCTTGCTATGCAGCGTCTCATCATTTTGTTGCCAGGCTACGTTCCGCAGTTTTTTCCTGGTTACTACTACTATTTGCTGTTGCACCCACTGTGCTCAGGGCAGCAACAAAGGATCTCCAGCCCTGTCTGTCCTGGGCCATCTTTGCGAGAGATTTTTTTCCTGGTTAGCTGTTACCTTTACTGGGTCTGCCAGCTTGCAAGGAGAACACTTGCGTTCACCGTCATCATAATACATTGTACTAAACCAGCGTGACCATGTTTACTCAGCAGTAGATACCTATACTATACTTTGATTTCTTTAATGCGTGATAATTGAACCCTGCCGGCTTCCTTTTGACCATTGGGTGGGGACTTTCACCAGCATATCCACTGTCCATTGCTGATCTTTTGGAGCAGTCTCTGCGGGTCTCTCATACTCGTGTGACAGGGGACGGAAGTGATTAGGTAAAGGCTTGGTGAGCAGTAAAAAAAGACAACAAAGAATACCAGCCTCGTTAAGTCAACTTTACTTTGTGCTTTTGGCTCTTTCCCAGCACACACTACATTACGAGCAGGTCGAATTAGGAAAATAAAACGACAACACCTTTTGTGTCGCTGTCAACATGTGTACCTGGAGGTTTAAATGGGAAGGCACTAGGGCCGAATTAAGCTAGTGAGGGTCCATTAGCATGCGTCATAAAGGGGCCATAAATTAATCCTCCACAGCCCAAAGTGCCATAAATGCGATAATATTCCAGCATCGTGATATGATGCACTTTTAAAAATACCACCCTTCAGGACCAAGACAAAATATGGCAAAATAATGGGCTTGATAAGTGGAACAATCGTTCAAGAAATGATAGAAGCATGAAACTTGGCACAAACATTCTCCTTGTGATGGTGTTTAAGAATAATGTGTTGGCCACGAAAAAAATTCTAACATGGCGACAAAATCCAAGATGGCCGCCAACAATATGATAATCCATATTTCTCTTCCTTGGCAGTACAGCATCGCGTTTACAACAACAAAATGTTATAAGTGACATAGCATTGTCCTTATCAAGCCGGTTTCATTCATTATTAACATAATTTAACAAACAACTGCAAAATTGTCCAGGCCAGATTTCTACGTTAGGGAGTCCATCTCTTGTTTCAGTATATATATGAAAAATTTTATTGCTGTTTTGAGTACTTAGATGGTCACGAACTTTAATTCCGTTTAAGGCCACATCATGCAAACAGCATTTTTTATAGGAGGCGGAGATGTTTCGCTACCAAGAGCTGAGCAATGCCTTAGCCGGCGCCGATACTGGGCGCTCTCGATATTGAGTCTAGTCAGCGATCCTTTCACATTGCCCTTTATGGCGTCACAACATCATTTTTTTAAAATGTCGATACTTTTTATCACATGAGGACCCGATACTATTCTAACTTGGGAAATACTGAGGGGGGGGGGGGCACAAATTTAGCTGGCGATGAACTAACTGGCCAACTTGCAACGACCTGGGTACTGAAATTAGTCCTTCAGAGTTTCTTGAGACCAGTATTTGCCATTTTCACCAGCGTGCACACTGGCGGACCTCAGCCATGTTTGAAGTGGTAAAAAAAGAATATCAACGAACGACACAATCGTGAGTAAACTGCCTGACTGAGACTGTATTACCCCAGCGGCGAGGATTCATCATAATCAAATAATCAGTGATTGCCCTTCGAATATTAATTCCAGAAATAATATGCTTTTCAGATCGAGCTCAACTCCAAGCCCATTTAGTCAGTTCAGCATTCTATTCTATCTCGCTATTTGCGTTTGTTATTATAGTCCAACACTCCTCACCGAAAAGCATCTTTATAGGGAAATACCCCTTATGAACTGGTCCATATTCAGTGATTAACAAAGACGAAGATGACTTGACTACACCCAGAAGCTATCTTGCGCATAGCCCGTATCCGTCGACGCGGCCCCGCAGGCAGCAGAACAGTGGGGGGAAAATAGGACCATAATCAAAGTTTGACCTGATTTTACCTGTGCATGTTTTTCACTATGCGGTCGTTTTCATCCTAATCGAAAGGTAAAGAGTAGAGTGAAAGAGTGTGTGGATTTTTTGTTTGCTTGAGGCAATTTAAGAATAATTTACTCTACGCACAGCAAGAACTATCAAAGTGTCAACGTTCGAGGTGAGTAAGGTCTTGGGGATAATAGCGCATTCGACTAATCGAAAGGCCACTCACTCGTCCAGGCACAATCATAATAATTAATACACTCGTTGAATATATATATCAGGCCTGAAGGGCCATACTACTTTATTACTACGGATACAATAGGTATGATTGCAGATACAATATATATGGTTGCAGATACAATAGATAGGATTGCAGAATACAATAAATATGGTTGCAGATACAATAGATAGGATTGCAGATACAATAAATAGGATTGCAGAATACAATAAATATGGTTGCAGATACAGTAGATAGGATTGCAGATACAATAAATAGGACTGTCTTAATTAGTGGCTACATCAAAGCCCCGTTGTGGGAACTCCAGCTTGTCGCTGAACTTTAGAACTTTAGTTCTAATCTCACATGGGATACAAGGCATTCAATATAACATGAGATACAATATCTACGTACTACGTCTACAAAAGATTATTTTTCTATGAATGACTTCAATACTTCTTTCTTTCCACACACACTATCATTCTACACTGTATTAATCCTGTCTCTATTGTGAGGATTGCCAGGTGGCTTTCCTACTACTCAGCTTCGTCACTGGGCTGATCTAGTAATTCCTGTCTCTATTGTGTGGACTTATGAATTGCCTACCATTATACGCTCGTAGCCAAGCACGAGCGTAGATCCAACGGACACGGTTCGCACTTTTGGCCTAGTGCGACGAGGCGTTATCAATTCTCTGGATGACGACACGGTCACTCCACTTAGACTTCACTTGTATCTATTCTGTCTGTGCTCGACTCCTATTGTCAGGCCCTGGAGCTCGAGCCGAGAGGAACCTCATTGGATCGAATGATTTCCACAGCCGTTCTCTGCTTAAACAATGGCGACTTAAGCTTATATACCTCCAGCCAAACCCCGTGAAAGTTTGTCTCACCTTCCGAAATCATGCCGGGTTCACGTGCCCCGTGCACTGCTTGCAAAACTCACCGCCTTAGGGCGTGAGTCCACTAACCTATAAAATCCCACCTTTTTATTCTAAGGGTCGGATCACCCTAACACTACTCACTGGATCCCAAAAATGAGATCATGACACATCCCCCACCCCAGCTAAAATTTACAATTTTAACGATAAAAAAAAATTTTGGGGAACTTAATGTCATGAGCCCCCAATATAACCGAAGGTTCACGTAACTGAACTTATATTAAAGGTGAAAACTGAACGTGCATTTTTGATGGACAAAACTTGCATGAGAAATTTAAATGCATCGTTCTGTAGCAAGGTCCGTCTGTAACAAATAATGAATCACAAGTTTATCCCTACGGAATATACATCAATGCATATATCACAATTTGAATGCACACATGGTCATATCCACAAACATCCGTACTGAATACATTTAACAATCAACAATGAATAATTCTAACAAAATTTTCATTCGCTGGCATTTGTGGCTCTGGATGCCTGGTCTGCCATGGATTTTTGTCATCTGACCCGTGGGCAACAGCGTGTGGGTTGTCCAACAATCCGGGTCCTGGTCAGTCGTTACACTGTTGGATAAAGGAAAGCACGGGAGTGGTTTAAAGTGTCCCAAAATCAATGGACAATAGTACGTGATTCCATCCCCGGTCTCCGAATGAGATAACATTTTCTTTAACCCCAATCTTCACAGAGTAGCCGTGATAGTAGATCTGCCTGGAAATTTTCTCCCCCAGGAATGGCCTTTATAATAAATCTATATTCCTGGAGTGCCAGGCTCCACCTAGTGAGCCGAGCGTTTTTGGCTCTGTTTGACCTGAGAAACAATAATGGCTTGTGGTCGGTTTCTATAACGAATTCCGACATGAGCAAGTACTTGGAAAACGCGTCGACCGCGTACACTGTCGCCAGACATTCGCGCTCTATTATTGGGTATTTTCTCTCTCTGGGAAGTAATTTCCGGCTGGCATACATGCAAGGCCGCAACAAACCATCTCTCTTGGAGCAAAACCGCTCCAATACCCTGGTCCGACGCATCCGTGCGGACGGTAAATGTATATTTAATGTTTGGTAGTATCAGCAGCGGCGCGCTGGAAAACAGTCGCTGCACGGTCTCAAGTGCTACGGCACACTGTGTGGACCAGACCATCTTATTTGGCTGATCCTTCCGAGTAAGGTCGGACAACGGTGCCGTAAGGGCAGAAAAGTTAGGGACAAACTTCCTGTAATAATTTATCAGGCCTAACAGGCTACGGACCTGTTTCTTCGTATAATTATGGGGCCTGGAGTTTTAAGATGTTACCTATTTTGCGGTTGTCCGGTGTCTGGACGCCATGAGCGATAGTGTGCCCGATGAAGTTAATCTGTGCATAACCCAAAAACACTTTACTCGGTCTGGCGGTGAGTCCGGCCTGTTGAAGCACAATAAAAACCTGTCGGAGCGCGTGCAGGTGGCCCGTCCAATTCGCATGATAGATGCAGATATCGTCGAAATAACTAACGACGCAATGCGAACGCTGCAGCAGGATGTTCATCATCCTCGCGAAAGTGGCGGGGGCCGTTACCAGGCCAAATGGCATTTATCTCCACTGCATCAGACCCATAGGGGTCTGAAATGCCGTGTACTGTTTACTGTTCACCTCCATTGGAATCTGCCAATAACCCTTAGATAGGTCTATTTTTGAGAAAACGGCAGACTCTGCCAGACGCGAAAACAGGTCCTCCTGGTTAGGGATCGGTTCCGCGTCGTAAATCGTGATAGTATTTAGTTTTCTGTAATCTATACAAAAGCGGACGTTCCCGTCGCTCTTCTTTACCAAAACGATGGGCGAGCAGTACGGGCTCGCCGATCGTTCAATCACTCCCAAGTGGAGCATCTTCTGTACTTCGGCCTCAATAGTTACCTGCGCGTGAAGCGGACGCGGATATGGTTTCACGAACACGGGCACGTCTGTTTGTAAACGGATCACGTGTTGTACCAAGGACGTACTGCCCGGTAAATCCGTAAATATGGGCGCGAACTCTCGAACAAGGTCCTCCATGTCCCGCTTTTGCTCTTGGGACAGTTCCGGGCTAATGTTGACGTGCGTCATGTTCTCGGTGGCCTGCAAAGTCGGCAGGGATCTATTCATATTTAACGGTTCGTGGTCGTCGTCATCTATGGTGACAATCGCGGCGTTAGCCTGCGCCACAACGTGGCAGGACTGACCCTGCCGATCCCGATCGTCAACGTAATATTTCTTTAGCATGTTAATGTGGAAGACCTTATCGCGTCCCCGGATGGTAATTAAGTAGTTTACCCTGGAGAGTCTCTTTTTAACTTCGAATGGGCCCTTCCAGGTCAAGAGGAGTTTGTTCCTCGTTTCAGGTAACAGTATAAGGGTCTGATCTCCGACAGACAGGGTTCGCAATCTGCTACCCTGATCGCGATATGTTTTGAAAGTGTTGGCCCTAACGCATGCAAAATGTTGGGCCAACTCGCATGCATTATGAATTCTCTGTCGGAGATCGACAACATACTGATACGCGGATCGCGTATCATTTCCGTCGGTGTCTGAACCGGCGAACAGGTCATGAAGGATGGCCATTGGCCCACGCGGCTTACGTCCATACAATAGTTCGAACGGGGAGAACCCCGTGGACGCATTGGGGAGCTCCCGGTAGGCGAACAAAACGGCTGGCAGCCGACGGTCCCAGTCATTCGGCTTGTCGACGGACACGCGTGCCAGCATCGCCTTCATACTGGCATTCCAGCGTTCGCAGCACCCGTTCGATTGCGGGTGATAAGGGGAAGTCAGCTTCTGTCTTATTCCTGCCAGCTCAAGTACGTTCTTAAACAACTCCGAGGTAAATTGTGGTCCCCTGTCAGATAACAGCTCGGTCGGGAATCCGACGCGTGAAAACACGGTGACCAGTGCCTCGGCAACATGATCCGCTGAAATTTCTTTAAGGGGCACGGCCTCAGGCCATCTGGTTGCATAATCAATAACCGACAGAATATAGCGATGGCCTCTATCTGACTTCTGTAGAGGTCCCACAATGTCGACGGCAACCCGTTCAAAAGGCGTTGAGACAGTTGGCATATCCTCTAGAGGCGCCCGCGAAGCTTTACCTCGAGGAATCCTCTTTTGGCAAGTGTCACATCGCGACACGTAGCGGTTAATATCCGCGTATACGCCCGGCCAAAAGAACTGCGACAGGACTGGCTTTCGTTCTAGCTTTTCCCTGGTGGCCCGATAACGCAGTATCGTGCGCAAGACGCAGGATGTCTCGTCGAAAGGAGCTGGGTATCACCAACTGCATTATGATCTCGTGCTTGCCTCTATAAACGCGGTACAACAAGTCATCCTTAATACAGAATTTAGTCGTATTCGGCTCGTCAGGATGAACCTTTGCAAAGAGATGACTCAGAGACGAATCTGAGCGCTGCTCATTATAGAATAACTCCGGGGTTACATTTAAATCCACGACAGTCGTTCGTAACGCACCGTCAGCTTGGCGACGGGCCTGCTGTCGCGTGCTAACACATGCAATATCCCTCTCCTCGTCCCACATCTGAAGTTTATTGTAAGGGATGTCTTTAACCTGGGGTATGTTCCCAATTATCAGGTCCGCCACCGGATTCGGCAACACGCAGGCGGTGACCACTCCAGTAAGAAAGGGTGTGTCTATGTACACTTCCGCAAGACGGAAATGCTCTCTCGATCCCCCAAATGTAATACACGTTGCTTTTCGGTCAAGGAGCTGCGTGGGGCGAACAAGGGATTCCCGCACGCCGATGGTGGTACATCCCGAGTCCCGCAACACTGATGCGCGGGTTGCGTTTACTTGACCCTCATATAGTGTTAAAACGCCCTGCTCGTGGAGGGCTGACATAACCGGTACATCTTGTGACGTCTTCACAATCAACGATTTGTCTGGACTCTCATGCGTGAACACGACGGAACACGCATTTGCTATTTCCCGCCTCACTCTACAGTCCTTAGCAAAGTGACCTTTTCTGCCACAGTTGTAACATTTGAACTGTCTATCGTATGCGCGATAGAACTGCCTCGGTGGTTCCTCATAATGTCCATAACCTGGTCTGCCCGCAGGGAATGGACGTCCCAACCGGGGTTCACGGCCGCGTGAGAAGTTACGCGGGTCGGGTTGCATTCTTCCAGGTGGCGGTTCGGAATGTCCGCGAGGAGGTGGTTCCTGTCGAGCGGGCGCTCGAGGTTGTCTCGAGCCTGTCGATGTTTTAGTGCCCACTCCGGCGTAAAAAGGCTCATTAGATTTGTTCTTGGCCAAGGAGCGACTAGGGTGAGCAGCTGCATACTGCTCCGCTATTAACGTTATTTCGGCGGAAGTCTTGGGAGCGCGCTCTTTTAGATGCGCGACCAGGTCCGCATGGCAGGATGTATATTTCTGGTCCTTTATGACCAAATCGTACAGTTTAGTAAAGTTGCCATCCTCTACCCCAGCCAACTCAATCCATCGATTGAGAAGGTGCCGGAGACGGTCCACGTAAGTGGCAAAATTCTCGGAAGGTTCTGGCTTACAATCCCGGAACCGTTTATGGAACCCGTCTTCCGTGTGTTGAAACCTCTTTAGAAGGGCGGTTTTAAGTATATCATAATCTTTAGCGTCGTCGACATTGAGGCCATGGAAGACCCCCAATGCTCTGCCGGTTAACAGGTTCGCAAGGCAGGAAGTATATTCGCTCCGCTGCCATCCGGCGCAGGCGGCGTGTAACTCAAACCGGTGGAGATAGGAGTCAATCTGGTCGACCCTATCTTGAAACGTAGGAAGCTTCGGCTTAGACGATTTGCTAGACTGCGCAGTCGGGGGCGCGGCCCGCTGGGTCTGATCCAGCTCCATCCGTTTGAGAGCCAGTTCGTGCTCTCTCTGCGCGGCTCTATCTTCTTGTTCTCGTTGCGCGGCTTTCTCTGCTCGCTCCGCGGCTTTCTCTGCTCACTCCGCAGCTTTCTCTGCTCGCTCCGCGGCTCTATCTTCTCTTTGTTGTTGCGCGGCTTTATCTGCGCGGTCCTTTATTCTTTGGTCTACCCAAGAAGCTCGCTGCTCCTCTGGGATGCTGAACTCTTTGGCCAGCTCTAAATACTTCTTTAGGTCGGCCATAATGTTGGTCGACAACGGGAACTAAGTCTCCTTGAGACTACCACACTTTTAAATCGGTGTGTTCAAACTTACCAACTCCTCAATCCCTGAAGACAGCATATACTTTGTCCTCTTCGGGTGTTTGTTTCTCTATGTTACGAATCAACAACAAATTCTCTACTGTTCAACCGAATAGCGGTTGATTATCCTCGCGATCACTTCCTTTATATATATTCCACTCACTTCTTCGTGTACAACTTGTACACCGCTTAGCAGCGTTTCCTCTGCTCTTAGATTGGCCTAATTTAATACTCCCAATCTGATCTCTTATGGCCTCTAAGCCTCAACTCTCACTTTCCAGATTATACGAAAACGTGTCCTTGACACGCGACTTCTCTCAGGCAAGAATATTATAAAGATAAATATAAGTATAATATGGTAACGCTATAAGTGAAAAGAAATTATACAGTGAACGCTACCCAACGACACAAAGGACGAACGATAACAGACCCAATCAAGCCTGAAACTATCTACAGATAGGTAAGAAGAGCACAAGAGAGACGTCTTCCTAAAAAGTACGAGGAAGATAGAACACCACAATCTAAACGATAAATGGATCCCTAACAAAGAACTATTCAAAACAAAGCAGATCTCCCATCCGGTTTAAACGCCACCTAGCCCGGCTAGTCTGGCAAGAAGAGGTATGCTGAGTCCCGATCCCTTCCAACCACCCGCTTACTCTAGCTAAACACAGAAAAAAAGAAAAATGCCTGTTAAAGAGAGGGGAAGAGAAACGTGTCAACCCCTCAATCATAGACAGAATCGGATGGTATCACTTAACTGGGAATTGGGTGTCAAATTTCCTCACTCCACAGCGTACGCCCCGTCGTATGTCTTTCACTTTCTGCGAGTCGATGTCCTGTCCGTTCCTCGTTGTTGTCCACGGATCAGTGACGAGATGTCCATGCAACGGAAAAAGGAACACAAATTAGCGGTATACAAAGATAATATGGGTATAACTAACTAATCTAAAAAATGTAGTGAAGGAGTGCCCGGAAAGGTCACAGCACTGGTTTGGTGTCCTCCAACGTCAAGATGATCGCTAGGGTGTCCACAGATTTGGTGTCCCCTCCAGTGTCAACGTTCGAGGTGAGTAAGGTCTTGGGGATAATAGCGCATTCGACTAATCGAAAGGCCACTCACGCTCGTCCAGGCACAATCATAATAATTAGTACACTCGTTGAATATATATATCAGGCCTGAAGGGCCATACTACTTTATTACTACGGATACAATAGGTATGATTGCAGATACAATATATATGGTTGCAGATACAATAGATAGGATTGCAGAATACAATAAATATGGTTGCAGATACAATAGATAGGATTGCAGATACAATAAATAGGATTGCAGAATACAATAAATATGGTTGCAGATACAGTAGATAGGATTGCAGATACAATAAATAGGACTGTCTTAATTAGTGGCTGCATCAAAGCCCCGTTGTGGGAACTCCAGCTTGTCGCTGAACTTATTAACTGTAATTCAAAAGTTCTAATCTCACATGGGATACAAGGCATTCAATATAACATGAGATACAATATCTACGTACTACGTCTACAAAAGATTATTTTTCTATGAATGACTTCAATACTTCTTTCTTTCCACACACACTATCATTCTACACTGTATTAATCCTGTCTCTATTGTGAGGATTGCCAGGTGGCTTTCCTACTACTCAGCTTCGTCACTGGGCTGATCTAGTAATTCCTGTCTCTATTGTGTGGACTTATGAATTGCCTACCATTATACGCTCGTAGCCAAGCACGAGCGTAGATCCAACGGACACGGTTCGCACTTTTGGCCTAGTGCGACGAGGCGTTATCAATTCTCTGGATGACGACACGGTCACTCCACTTAGACTTCACTTGTATCTATTCTGTCTGTGCTCCTCCTATTGTCAGGCCCTGGAGCTCGAGCCGAGAGGAACCTCACTGGATCGAATGATTTCCACAGCCGTTCTCTGCTTAAACAATGGCGACTTAAGCTTATATACCTCCAGCCAAACCCCGTGAAAGTTTCTTGTCTCACCTTCCGAAATCATGCCGGGTTCACGTGCCCCGTGCACTGCTTGCAAAACTCACCGCCTTAGGGCGTGAGTCCACTAACCTATAAAATCCCACCTTTTTATTCTAAGGGTCGGATCACCCTAACACTACTCACTGGATCCCAAAGATGAGATCATGACACAAAGCATAATAATATTAATTAGTCTAGATCTAGATATAACTGTGATCAAAATCAGTCGAACGTATCAAGAACATCAATTCACTTGACAGGTCGATCGAACCTATGCCGCACCGGCAGAGAGCCACTTCTCACAGATCGCTGCACACTGTTGTGTCACAGAGATGCCACTTAAACACTTTCTGACATTTAATGTTAATGGGTCCTTTTCGAAAAACTTTATGAGATGGTAGAATAACAAAATCTCTGGCTATGAATATGACAATGAAAACTTGCCGTTCAAATTATATTTTTTTAAATGGATGAAAATGTTCGTTTATAAGTCTGTTAGTATGAATGTATGGTATTTTCAGATTAGTTTGGATTGTAAATTGCTGCATTCCTGTCCTGCTTACAAGAATAGTCTGCGCGGCAAGGACGTACAATGGCACCGGTCAGTAACTGATACTCATTGGTGTCATATTTGTTTACAGGAGATTGAGAGTCTTGTTTGTGTGGACTTTGTGAAATGGCATCCAGTGTTTCTGAACTTGACAGCTTAATTGATTCATGGAATTTTAATTACTCTATGAAGCTTGATGCAAAAAGAAAAGGATTAATTTGATAATATAAACAGTGAACATAGTAAGTCAATTTCAGTTATATCTCCTTGTACGTTTATAATTTAAAATTCTTTAGATTTTGCAATGCATAGCATCCGTTTCATTGTTTAAGTCGCATGTATGCATTTCTATGCGAATGTGATGTAGCGAGACGTCCTAGTACATGTATAAGGATCTTACTCGCTTAAATTCTGATTACCCTCTGCAGAAGGCCAAGCTTCGCCCCTGATATTACCTAAGTTTCAGGCAGTGTTTTTATCCTGACCAAGTCAAGCGTCTCTCTGGCAGACATGCCATGCACCATAACGACAATCTGTGGCATGGTATTTGGTCAATTTTTAAAAAAATTAAACGACCCACACAAAAGAAACCTGGCTCTAGCAGGCAAACAGATCATTGTATCACTGGTCCTGTTCTAAAACCGCACAGAGTGGGGATGCCACAAGGGGAAGGAAGACGATTCTTGTAGTTGAAAGTCCATTCCGTATCATAAATACATTTAAGTTATAATGTTATAGATAATTGAAATAATTATTGTACTTTTACCTCCCTTCTCCAATCGTAAAAAAATATTAATTTCTGCACACCCCGCCCCCTTTCTTTTTCCTCAACCCACACACATAATAATATAATATTTGGCAAAACAGAGTTGTCATCAGCAGTTGTGAGAATACATTAGTGCGACATCGTGATAGGGCCAGGAATAATATAGCGTCCACTCGTGGGCCAAGTACCGACAATGAATTCCTCAGTTCACGTCGTGTTTATGGCATTTAAAGCGTCACCGAGAAAAACTGATAACCTCTCCAAAGACTTCATTCTCGTAATTAGGAACACGTTCCATATCCCCCATTGATGAAAAGGTGGAAATATGAACAACCAGCAGATCAGTGTTGAAAGTACTTATTTTTGCTTGAATCTTAGTGCAAGTTCTCTACTGAAAACACAGTCCCAGGGTTCCAGAGGTCGCCATCCTTCTTGCCCGTGGGCGTATGCAATGGCGAATTCTTCCAGCCAAGGTAACACTCGAGCCAAAAAGTTAAGCAACCCTGGGTTATGCTCAGAACTGACAACTTTATTTTTCAATTAATTCAAACACGTTCATTGGAATCAATTTATTGTTATGTAAGTCTGAAATCACATTCAATTTCATTTTACCCACCCCAAAAATGGGGCTTAATGACTTAAACAAAATTTTCTTTTATACAAAAACAAAAAAGTCAATAATTGAATGGCAAGAATTCACAAATCTTGTTAGTGAAGGTTGCTTAACTTTTTGGCTCGAGTGTATCTGTTTTCATTACTTCAGCAGTGAATGCACCTATCCAACATGATGAGAACGCAGATGTTCTACACGTGCTTTTGATAAATGTTTCAAGTTGATTTGAAAATCCTACTGCAAGATCTGGCAAGGGCAGTTACAGGCTTTGGTCAAGAGCTTGGCCGCACATATTGCTTCCTGGGTACGCTGCTCTGTGAATGTTACCTATCAGGGCTGCTTTTGTTGGTGGCAATGTGTCGAACTGAAAGAGATACTGTTTATGGCATTATCAGCATTTGTAAATAGGATGACCTCTCTACAATCTCTCTATTTTCTAAATGCCGTTACTAACAACACTCAGTGGGAATCTGCTCAGTTTGGCAAAGGTTTCTGATGCATCTGGAAAGAACGTTCTATGTCTTTACATATCTGAAGGCTGATGCAGTACCACAACCGTGGAGGGCATGAATGAAAAATACTTTTCATTTTGATACTACAAGACCTCTAGCTTGGTCATAAAAATTTATACATAGCTATCTTTTATTGATTTGCCAAATGAGACTCAAAGTTTGCTGCAGTCGGCGGAGTTTAAGCCGATAAAAAATGACATACCAGTATGACCAGGAGTTGTTACGTACGTGTGATTTGAAGGATTACAGGCAGTTGTAAAACAGGTGCGTTCAATGGAAGGCATCAGATGCACGAATATTCTTCAATTGGCCTTTTTATATGTGCAAGGGATAGTCTGCCTGGCTATCTTGTTGCATACTGTTTTAATTTCTTGCTTTTTTATGCCATTTTATATGCCATGTCTATGTTAGCCACGAGAGGAAATCATTCTGATTTGTTGACATTGTTTTGTAAATAAATTTGGACAGCTCTTGGGCACCACTCCAGTTGGTGTTGTCAAGAGTCGATAAAATGAAATGTCACGCAAGGACGTGAGTTGTTTACTTGTCAGGGCCATGAGAAACTGACTGGTGGCCTTGAACGGTCCCCGCGAATTATTGTTGGTGGGTGGGAGATTGCAAAGTTAAAATATTAGATTCACGCTCTGGGTTTTGGTGTTCGTGATTAGAAGTAATGGAGTAGGGGTGAGATAAGGTGTTAATTGCCGACATTGCTAGGTATGACTAGACATGTTTTGCACGTTAACTAATTAGTGATAGTGCAGAGATTGATGCACCAAGCTGGAGGTTTCGGCCAATAGGATTGCCGAACTAATTTAACAGCGGAGCAACCCCGCTGGGTATCTAGACAGTATAATAGGGGGTACGGAAGACTGAGCCGGTTTTTCACCTGTTATGCAACGCATGGCGCAATAAGCCGCCGACCCCTGTTGGAAAACTGAGCCGGTTTTTTGTTGTAGATATCGACTATGTTGTTTTCGAACTTTAGATCGATTAGCCTGATGTACCAATCCTAAAGCACTGGACTGTATATACATGATAGATCTTTGGATAGACTCAGTATGCTAACACACAACAGGCACAGTCACAAACTGACTGTGCCCGCGCGCCTAACACAACTCAATAGGCTTGCCATGCTTTCTGCCTGTCGACGCACCTTCCCAGAGACTGCAATTAAAGTCTTGTCAGTTTCATGTCGGTCAAGCATGGCACCGAAAACTTCAACAAATTGGACTATCTTCTGAGTACAAGTCTACCAGTGAAACTGCAATGTGGCTAAAATCCTTTTTTGGCTTACCGGCTCTTGAGCCTAGTGGAGTACTTTGTCATCATGGCCCAGTGCCCAGACCAGGATGACGACAAACTCACAATGTTTTCAGTCTATGTATTTGACATCTACATTTCTTCAACTGCCAGATACCCGCCCAGCTTGTGGACTTGTCTTGAAAGTTCCGTCAGAACGGCCAATGCATGCGAAAGTTTCCATAAACATTTTGCAAGCCACTTTACATCGCCGCACCCAAACCTATTTCTGTTGGTCGAAAAACTCGCAGAAGAACAATTACGAACTGACATAAAGGTCAGATCATCCTATCAGTACCACAATGTTCCTGTGAGACGCTTGCGTGAGCGTGAGAGAATTAGGGAGACTCTCATTACTGACTACAATGAGCAAAGGCTGTCTCAGGCAGAGTTTGTGCACAAAATGGCTCTCAGGATGCTACCCGTCAAGTTGTGAGGCCCTTTTTAATATTTTTTTAACAATTTTTATCATGGTTTTAACAGCTCTCAATCTAAACATTATCCTGCTCAAAATCCGACTTCTACCTCTCCGTGGTGAGCAGGGGGCAACACGTATTTAGACCGTTTCAATCAGCTGTTATAATTACATGCATTTAATTCTTACAAAATTCACCAGAAAAAAAAAGCAAAGAAACAGTCTCGATAAGTGGCGAAAGGAAGAGGTTGACAAGTCGTTAGAAAAATTAGGTATCGATATGCCAAAAACCGGCTCAGTCCACCAACAGCTTTTACGAGCTACCTTTGAAGTTTTGAACAATAGGATTAAAAATCCGGCTCAGTTTTCCGGTACCCATAATTACATGCATTTAATTCTTACAAAATTCACCAGAAAAAAAAAGCAAAGAAACAGTCTCGATAAGTGGCGAACGGAAGAGGTTGACAAGTCGTTAGAAAAATTTAGTTTAATCGATATGCCAAAAACCGGCTCAGTCTTCCAACAGCTTTTACGAGCTAACTTTGAAGTTTTGAACAATAGGATTAAAAATCCGGCTCAGTTTTCCGGTACCCAACTCCAATACCTCCTCGGTTTCTTGCATAGGCCTTCAGACTGTCCGATTTATATTGATCAAACATTTTATCAACTTGTGCATGTCTCTAAGCAGGAACATCAATATTTTTTTTATTTTTTTTTATCGGAAAAACCGATTTCTGAATACTCTTGAAATGTGACTTCTACAGAATGGAGACAACGAACGAAAACAGCCATCTATAGTCAGTTTGTGGTTGATATTATTAATTTCTACGAGCTCCGCACTTGTGTTGATAATATCTGCTTTCTGAGGTTCTATATAGTTTTCAGTTGTTGCTGATGGAAATAGGAGATAGCTGTATTTGAAAAATTTGCCCAGGTCGAACTGATGGTTTTAGCACATACGAAAAAGATCAGCAAAAGTGCAGACTCCTGTTTTAGGCTTTTCCTGCATTTGCTTGTGCTCTCAAACACCCTCAGAGACTGCAAAGTTATTTTTCATCATTAGATCATAAAAGAAAGATGTCAGATATTTCGGCATAATAAAATAGACAGTTTCCGCGCCATTTTTGTACACTCAGAAATAATCACACTGGTGGCCATCTTGAAGTTTTGTTTGTCCCTAAAACATGTTATATTGAAGATTTACTTTTTCCAATATATCACAATTACATATTTTATGATGTAAATTGCGTTTGAGGCAGTTATTTTTTATGTACAACATGTGTGAGGTAGCCCAATACCAATATGTGTCGGCCATCTTGAAATTTGGGCGTCATTTTGAAACTTTTTCGTGGCCAACACCTTTTTCTCAAAATACTGGTAACCCTATGGGCAACATTTATGCCAAGTTTCATGCTTCTATCATTTTTTGAATGATTGTACCCAAAATATAGACTTATCAAGCCCACTTAAAAGAAAAAAGGTGTATGTCGCAAGGCTGAGCTTAAGAAATAATTCAGAAATGATACTATAAAATGTAAAGAGAAAGTAAAAACAAACCAAGCTTTCGGTCAACTGACCTTCATCAGGAACAAAAGTGTGACAGTATCAAAAAGAAAAGTAAACTAAAAGATCAAATACGTGATAAGTACAACGAATGAGTGCAGCTTAAAATACATGTACATAGGGCTTACAATATATAAAAATGTTTAAAGGGCATGAAATCACAAGAATTGGCAAAAGTATCACCTATCATTCAAGGTAAAAATTTTCATCCATCACTATATATCCTTTCGTATGAGAATAATTATGAACTTTTCGACTTCTTGTCTTGCAGCTTTTATCCTGGACGAACAGTCCGACTCCCGGACGCAGTCAGCCTAAAATTACACATGTGACTATAACATAATATTTTTGTATTTGTTTTTTTTTTGTGTGTGTGTGTGTATTTTATATTTTGTATACCTCTTTAATCCCGTTTTGGGAAATTTGCCTTTATGTCATTGCAGCCCAGTTTACAACATAATATCACTTTATCTTTGCATTAGGTAAAATTATGTTGCCCAGAGTTGACAGCGGTGTTATAAATCTTATAAATTTGGCGCGAGGGGGGAAGGTGTATGCTCGTGGTGACACGTGCCGGGATATTTTAAAATATTTACACATTTACTTGTATTTATATCGTCTTCGATTTTATTTATACGCCTAAAGCCGTGTTTCATACGAACGGAAACCGAAACGGGAACCCAAAACAACTTCAAGACAGTAGTGAAATAGAGGGAATGTTTTCATGTGTTCGGATTTCAGATAAACGCAATGGCCCTTATTTCGCCATTGGTGGATTACAGCTCATATCAGTTCCACACAAAGAGGTTATATATAGCTAGAGGTCAGACTAGCGCTACGAAAGTCTCCGCGTGGCGTCATCGGTAGGTGAAGTAAAGATGGCGGCCAACTTACGACAAGCCTGCCTCGATCTAGACAGTAAGGCTAAAGTAAAGCCAACTTACGGCAAGCCTGCTTCGACCTAGACAGTACCGGTCCGGCTAAAGTAAACAAATCCAAGCCTAAAATAATACGGTCTTTCAGATTGTTTGAACGGGGATTACAGTAGTAATGAGCAGACTTAATTTATGGATAGGGTGAACCACGAAAATGTATCAAATGTAATCCCACCAAAAGAAAAAAAAACAAACATTATGAATTTTGACAAAATACAAAATGTACGGATGAATTTGAACCGCCATCCCTAAAGAGGAATGAAAAAGAAGAACAAAATACTGAGGCCCTCCGACAAAAACTACGTTCGTTAGCATTGGCCTTGACACCGTACGTGTTTGCAATCGCTTGCCGTAAGCAAAGATGGCTGCCGGGCTTTCTATTTGCGGCTGTGTGACGTGACCGAGTCTTACCTCTAGGTTTATTATAAACTCTTTGGTTCCACACGACTGCGTAACACCAACTCGAGTTTGAGAAGATCCTTGAATTCCACGATTTTACGCACCTTTGCACTCCTCGAAAACGTTTATTATGAACAAAACAAACATGTTTCCAGTGGACAGTAGCTATTACCTTAGTGTATATGATGGATTGGGCAAAATTGGTCACAAAATTCACCAGGGCAAATTTGCCACATAAATTTTTAGAAAGCCGAACACCCCTGGATAATGAAATGGGGTGATGGCAATCGCGATCGAGGATTTTTTTGAAGAAAAAAACGGGGTCTAACAGACCCCACCATATTTACTCAGTAACGTATAAACACAGTAACTTGCACAAACACAATTCATGATTAGATGTTTGTTGGCCCATAAACGCTCTGCGATCGCTCCCTGCTGAATACTGAAATTAAAACAGCTTTAATTAACAATGTTGCCCAACACTAACACGCTGAAAAACACACGTTATGTTAACCAAACACAATTGAAGAGCGTTTTATACCCCATAAAGACGGGACATATTGGTTTAAATGAACACTTACACTTACACCGCGTCTTACACTAATTTTGAATGACTTTCTGAAAGGGGCCTTTACTCAAGCAAAATTTGACTCACCCAGTTTTGGAAAAACTCACTTCAATTGACCACGTTGCCTCTTTACCTAAGATGCAGTTGACGGGCGAATTCTGTGTGAGACACGGCTGGAGACATCAGGGCGAAACGCAATCCAATTTGATGCTTTAGAACAGGTATGTCAAACTGAAAAGTGTCTGTTGGCCACATTATGGGTAGACTCCATAGGTGGCCGTATCGTTTTGATTCAACAACACATTCTCAAAAATGGAAGTGCGTCACATTTATTCAGAGGAATACAACTAACCCAATTTTGAGCTGTTAGCTCTTTTTATGTTCGGTCCCCTTTTCTCTATAGATAGAATAATTTATTCTCTTATGCAGAACGTAGAACCTTTCAAAACATCGTGGCGTGAAAACAAAGTATTTCAATGTAAAAAGGCATATTATTATGGAAGCAAGGAGCTTATAATACTACAGGCTCCTTGCGTGAAAGTCATGTCACCCAACAACTGGCTAAGCTGGAGATGGTTCGGTGCACGTCCACGAATGTGGTTATCCCACCTTTAAAATGTTGGAGCAGAAGTTTTGTTCACAACAGGTGCGGTAGAAAGAATTGGATGAATGTTGGCGGTCAAGATAATTATTTTCACGTGAAATGTACGGACAGAGACGTACGAAATCTGAACGCAATTTTCGAGTGCTGTCCTTAGCCAGCATTTGTAAATTTCGTTATAGTCAGTCTTAAAAAATAACGAATGAACTCTGAGTGTTCCTGTACTGACCGAACATTTTACCACTTGAACTTCGGAGCAGAAGACAGAATGTATTAGCCGATTCAAATCAAGACATGTTGCCTGAAACTTCTTTCTTCCCACAAATAATTCAAATGTTCTACAAAGCAGAGTCCGTGAATGCTATTTTGTGTCTAGCCAAGCAAACCGTCTCCTTAACTGGATTCGAACGTTCGGATCTGAAAGACCCGTGCAATAATGTTTCTTGTTTGTATTTTTCTTATTATTTGGAATTTGTTCATGAAATTTTACTAATTCTCCACGGACCTCCCAGGCCTGGTTATGGTACCCTTAATTAGCATTTTAGCACACAAACATGTTCGTAAATGAGTACGACATTTGTTAATGTTAATGTTAATGTAACAATAATAAACATTAATGTTAATGTGCATTTATTAAGGTAACCTCCGTCCGTATATCAGACCTGATGACATATAGCCTAATTATCGGAATCCATATTCATGCATTTCGTTCCACATGCATGCTTTTCACTTTTATCAAAAGGCTCATTAAACTTGAGGGCCCTGCAACCCTTCGACTTTTTAAAAAGCCCAAACAATAAGAACAGCAACAACACAACACACCACACACACACACACACACACACACACACACACACGCACGCACGCACGCACGCACGCACGCACGCACGCACGCACGCACTCACGCACGCACGCACGCACGCACGCACGCACGCACGCACGCACGCACGCACGCACGCACGCACGCACGCACGCACGCACGCGCACACACACACACACACACACACACACAGACACAATTTGCACCCATCAAAGTGAGCTGATACATTAATTTTTTGTTTACATAAAAAATGTTTACAATATTGAAATGACATTAGACCATTGGAGTACAATGACCCTACTGCGTAAGAAGTTATACATTATGAAAAACAATGAATCAGATAGCGTTGCTTAAAATTGGGACAGAAAACAGCTTGTAAAGTAATTCAGAAATCAGGGCGACCACCCTTTTCGGACAGACAGTTTGTATAAAATAGGTGTATCTTAACTTCATTTGTATTCGATTTATCTTGATATCATTTCCAGGAGGTATCAAACAGTCTTCATATGCTACGAGCTGAATGTCCAGGGCAAGACTGCTAAAGAGCCCGGACGGAGTGGTTTCGGTTTCATGTCGCCTTCGACTCGCTTTC
This sequence comes from Onchidella celtica, assembly GCA_963931925.1. Classification (NCBI taxonomy): domain Eukaryota; kingdom Metazoa; phylum Mollusca; class Gastropoda; order Systellommatophora; family Onchidiidae; genus Onchidella; species Onchidella celtica. The sequence continues at coordinate 39,876,676 of OZ007570.1, read as the reverse complement.
GGTAGCTTTATCGAATGACGTCGGTCTTGATTAAAGAGTTTGTTTTTTGCATACCTGAGTATGTCTTTCAGAGGATGTCTGACATGCATGAGATGAAATATGTCACGGTTTGACGACCGTGTCTGTGGGACTTTGGTTGCGGAGGAAAGATTACGGGATATGAATAAAATTAATTTGTTTTGAGCATAAACATGCATATATATTTATGTTGTAAATACATGTTGTTGTTTTTTTAAACAAATTTTTAAACGTGTTTTAGAAGCCATAGATGCAACCAATGTTATCCTGATAAAATTGTTTATTTCCGGGGGCGCCCCACCCGCCACAGAGTCCAACAAAGGGACACACTGTGAACGGATGCCGATGGCTACTGTGCCAGGGTTACTCCAGAGACAGAAGGCGGTGTCGACTCGCGAAGACTTCGAGCGTGGCCTTCGTTATCACGAGGGCCATGCTTCGAGACCTAACCAGCCGTGTGGCAAGGGCCATACCACCCTCCTGTTTTAAGGGAAGGCAGGGTCAACGTCGTATGTTGGTGAAGGGGCAGTCCGGATACTGGTTCACCTCAGCCACCCAAATCCCATTCTCTCCCGTTAGAGGCTCCCCCACGGCAGACATTTCGACACGTCTGTCAGGAGGTTTTACCGAGCCTAGAATCCATGTCGTTTATAACTATGCAAGCGTGACCTCTGAAAAGGTACTGTCCAGACAAGAAATAATACAGCTGATACCACTGCATGACAACCGACATTAGAGAAGACAATGCCCGACCAACTACTTTGGGCTGTATTCCGGAATTATGAATGACATTGTGTAATATGTGGAATCGGGTGTCACTTAGGGAGAAGGAGAGGCCACAGAATTAAGCTTATGGTCCTGTCCACAGTATCCGCTCCGCTTCGCCATTTCTGCATGACAAAGTAAAACACTTTTAGGGTGAAGTTATCTTGACAAAAACAGTGCATTTGTTTCCCTGGGGACTGCAGTGCTGTTGATTTGAGGGCATTTCCTTTTCATTCGAAACGCTGACTTTGTACATGTTGTTGTTGTCTACATGAATTAAATGGGCCCGGAACTAACTACAACCTATCTCTACTGCTTTTAATATGTCTGTGTTTAACACAATTTCTGTTCTTGTTGTTTTTGTTATTGTGGTGGTGGTTGTTGTCATGGTTTTGTTTTGCTACTGTTTGTCAACTGTATAATATTTCATAACTGGTTCTCAGGTTTTGTGCTTCTATCTGCATTAAATCATGTTATAATGGCAAATGACAAAATTGGGCAAAAAGAAAAGGTTGTATGTTGCGAAACACCGCGTGAGAAATAAAACCCAAACAATACACAGAAAATACACAAAATGTTCGGCTTTCGCCTTTTTCAAGTGAAAAAAAATCGAACAATAAAAGACTTCAACAGGAACGAAGCGAAACAGTTTACTTAGCTGCGAGCCCTTGCTTCGTTAGCAGCACCAAAACACGTCCGTCCGCCAAATGCATGGAAGCTCGAAGTACTCTGCTCAGGTAGCCAGAGAAAGTTGCGTCGATTCTATTGACGATGGTCTGGGTCAAGGAAGCGCATCCGGGCAACATGTTGTACGGATGGACAGTTGCATATCCGTACAACGCACACAATTCGATGACGTAGAACACACACCGGAATACTAAATATATAACTGACCTTGTCAATTTGCATAGTTTTTAAAAATATGAATCGGCTTAGTAGCAAAACAATCCGACTTCTGCTCGGAGATTGCGTGATCTGCGCTAATAATGTACTTAAAAGTACGTCGATCACCAATGGCTACCCCAACCCCTTTTCGCCTGAATCTGACTACCGCCCCTTGATACAAACTGACTAGACCCTCACACCCCCAGGTCCATCCACAGACTAATAAAATACCCAGACTGGATGATCCCATTGTGTGACGTCACAAAACAGCGAAAGGTCTTGAACCATCCGCCACATTAGGTTTACGGTAACGACCGACGCTTCAGCATAGCCTAGCTACAATTTTGAATGGCATTTTGACGCGCCTACTGAACGCGGAAGTTTGGTTCCGCACCAAGAAATTAATACATGTACAACCAATCTTGACAAATAAAAGAAATTTCTACTGCAGATAGAACTAGAATCGGAATTTCCCGAGCGGCGGCCATGTCGGTTATACGGCCGCCGCTCGGGGAAATTCCGTAAAAAACGACACAGCCCGTAGCTCTTGTTTCCAGTCTGGTTCATTTATTAGTCTGTGGGTCCATCTGACTATTCCAAGTGTTGTCACTTTAAATTCGTGAACACCATACCAAGTTTTGTTTCAGCAAACCTTCACCAGTCGCGCTTTTGGTAAACATGTTGTACGGATATATGTCATAGTGGGAATTGGAATCAAGGGGAATTTTGAATTCCACTAGTGGAGATTAGAATTCCAATCTGTCCTAGGGTAAATTAGAATTCTCATTTGCACTGAATAAATCCAAGTGGAGAATGGAATTCTGATCTCTCCTAGGGCAGATTGGAATCCAAATTCTAGTTGAGATTAGAATCATGGTTGGCACTGATCACAGAGAACAGGGGTTTGCTGCAAGACTAAACTATCTACATGCAGCAAAAAGGCAAGATTCTCGATACCAAAAGAAAGTTCAAGAACTCCAAGTATCATACTCCGTTGGTGACACTGTTGGGGTAAAAATCCATGAGGCCGATAGAACGAACACTGACGCACGTCTTCTGCCATGCAACGCAATGACCAGACTGCCACAATACAGCCGGGATTATTAAAAACTGGTTTACATGTGTGGACTTAGTTGATATGAAATCCATGGAATTCCCTGAATTAAACGACTTAGCAGTGGGGGACCTGTTTGAAGTAACTCTCATTCAAGCTTCACGCCACGCAACAGGCTGGCAAGCATCTGGTGCATCGAGAAAAACCGTCTGGAAATGCAAGAGCTCATGCAATATGAAACGATGTTGTTGCCGCAAAGCAGGAATTGCATGTAGCACAAATTGCCACCCAGGCAGTAGTTCTTGCACAAATAATTAACATTCAAGTATCATAAACAAACAATAGTTTTTCTAAAGTTGGTCTTTTATTAACATTTTTTTTTAATAATAGTTTTTTTTCAAAAGTTAGAGGTTTATTAACATTTTTAGATAAATAATTGACATTAAGGTATCACAAATAAACAATAGTTTTTCTCAAGTTAGTGGTTCATTAACATTTTAAAAATAATAGTTTATTCTGAAGTTAATGCTTTATTAACATTTTTAAAATACACGGTTTTTCTCAACGCACCAGATGCTTGTAGTAGTTTTTTCTAAAGTTAGTGGTTTATTAACATTTTTTAAAAAGATTGAAGCCCATGTTCAGAACTGTTTCTCTGTGTTTCGCATATAATGATTGGTAAGGTATGATCCTATAAGTTTTTCTCAATGCACCAGATGCTTGTAATAGTTTTTTCTAAAGTTAGTGGTTTATTAACATTTTTTAAAAGATTGAAGCCCGTGTTCAAAGCTGGTTTTCTGTGTTTCACATGTAATGATTGGTAAGGCATGATCCCTGAGTTATAAGTGAATAAAAGTAATTTTCATAAAACAAAATACTGGTGAATTGAAACCATGATTCTAATCTCAACTAGAATTTGGATTCCAATCTGCCCTAGGAGAGATTAGAATTCCATTCTCCACTTGGATTTATTCAGTGCAAATGAGAATTCTAATTTACCCTAGGACAGATTGGAATTCTAATCTCCACTAGTGGAATTCAAAATTCCCCTGGATTCTAATTCCCACTGTGACATATAATATTATGCACTGTCCATATCCATACAACATGTTGTACTATATACACTTCCGTGGGTCAAATAGTTTGTTTTCAGGAATTGATTCATCTTTTTAATTTCCGGTTACACTTTTTAATCACAAAGTAAGAAAAATGGCTGAAGCACAGGGTGTGAGCATGGTGAGCCCACTTTCGATTTCTCTTAAATTTCATGTAGTAATAGCTTTGTCACATAATCACTGGATAATATATCTGCTGAATTGTAGCAAACCTTGTTTACATGTGCCCAGTCCCAGATTTTCATTCAGGGCAAAATGTGAATCTAGAGTCTAGATATTTAGATCTAGATCTAGATCTAGATAGGCCCTATCTAGTCATTCTAGATCTAGATCTAGATCTAGATCTAGATATCTAGATCTAGATCTAGATTATATAGAACTAAATAGAGTCTAGACTCTAGATATTCTAGATTCTAGCTATTCTAGTTCTAGATCTAGCACGTCTACTGATAGTGATACGAGAATCCTAACAACACACTCAGCTGTTGCCAGTTGGACTTTTAGGTTCGCAATTTTTTTTTTTTTTCTGTAGTAGACTAGATCTAGATCTAGATCTAGATCTAGATCTAGAGTTCGCGACGCCTTCCGAGCTGGCAGGGCAAATCAGCTAACGAATCAAAATCAATGCCACGATTGCCATGGTGATGCGTGGCTCCGGACTGACAAGATGGCGGATGCGCGTTCCACCTATTGAGCTAGATTCTAGATCTAGATCTGGATCTGGATCTAATTTCTAAACTATGGCTTGTTAATGTTTACACCGTTTCTGTCAAATGTTAATGTAGTGTATGCAGAAGTAAAAGTTGTAGTAGAAAAGTTACACAGCTTGTTTTTCCCAATACCATAAATGCATCTAGCCTAGATCTACCTTGAAATGAAAGTGATTTTGCAATACTGTCTTTAAAAAAATCCATGATGTTTCCTAACTAGACATCAGAAGTACCTGCATTGCATCAGAATGCCTGTCTGCTGTCAGAAAGTGAAAGCCAGTGAGTGAAACTGTTTGGTTTTGTTTTTTTTCCATGAGTAAAATTAAAGTCAGTCAGCAATGAAATGGCAAGGAAAGTAGCGAGTGGCATAAAACATCTCATTTAAAAATTATTCCAATGTGTTTCAGGACTCAGATGCAAGCGAGATCATGGAGAGTGAAGTAGAGGAGGCAGTTGATGAATCTGCACATGAAAAGCTTCTGAATTCTCTATTTTCTTTAGATGGCAAGAAAAGGTTTGGTTTTGAAATTTTGATTCTTAACAGTTTTATACCTATCTCAGACCTGCCAACCTTCCCAAATTTTTTGTGAAACTCCCCATTTCGAACCTCCCTCCCGAAATCATGCAATTTTTTCCTGAAATCAGAGTCCATAGAACGAAAATGCGAAAAAGCTTGAAAGCAAATGGTAACTAAGGGAAATATAAAGAAAATAATAATGCAAACCCTGATTCTGACGAAGCACAACCCGGATATTTTTTGTTAGCGGAAGTCGAGAATGATCTCAGTAGGCCTTTGTTTCAATCAGGTTTGGTGTGCTGTAAACGAGTTTGTTAGACCTCGTGTGTTAATTAGTCAGAGCAGACGTAGATTGCTGTATTAGTTAACACTCACCCTGCGCGTTACCCGTAAAGCCCGCTGCACCGTCAGTGACCTTACTCACGGAGACTCAGAATCTTATCTGGGGTCACTGACCCGTGCCGCTAGACGATGACCACATACGTTGTCCACGTGGTTTGGTTTTTATTGATTGGTATGAAAACATTCGCTGCTATGCCTTATCACGCTTGATAATGAATTAACCAGCAAAACCTTAGTCTGTCAGTCTCTAACCAATGATCTGACTTATGATTCCAAACTGACAGCTGTAGTTTTTGTGAGAACGAAGCATGATAACTAGCCACGCCCTCCCAAGCCCTACACAAATGGTTTCATCCTGATTGACACATACTAATAAACCAATGTGGGCATTTGGGGCAAAGATTATTTCAGAGCTTGTTTCTGATTGGTTCTTAGATACAGACAACTCCAGATGGTGGTCAGCTTGTGAGAAAATGAGATAATATTGCAAATTTGTTGAGCAACAATTCGCATGTCGATGTTACATCTTTTGAAAGTGTGGGGAGAGCCTTTGAAAGCTTAGTCTTTGTCGCGATGTGGGTTACATGGGGATATTTCGACTGACACTCTTTCGAGGTCCGCTCCCACAATCGACGAACACACAAAAATAAATACTTGCACTCTAAAAACTAAATAAATCAATTGCTTTCAATTTTAGCAGAACTGTAGGGCAGTTTAATTACAGGAATTAATGTAACAAATATAATTATAAATATAAATATCAATTCAAAGGCAACTGAATCTAACTAATGGAACTACAGCTTTTATAAAGACTAACGTATTCAATCTAACTACTTGCAGGTCATATGAGTTATATGGCAAAAAGAATCCGCGCACGTGGCGACGGATATAACAGTTTAAATTCTATTAATTCAATGAGACATGTTATGATATGGACATTTCCTCTAGACACGCCATGGAGAATGCTTGTACAACCATGCGTTGTCTGGCGGTAGCTCTGAAACTGTCTTCAAAAGTAAGTAGAACGGTTCACTTTCATCATTACAAATTAGTATGGACTCTCACCATGCGGCCCTCACTAGGAGTGAGAGCGCTGGATGTAAACGCTGTGGGTTTATATCAAACCAAGTAGCTTAGGCTCTGGAGCTTTAAATCAGGCTCCTCACAATGGACTGCTCAACTGCGTCTCTATGTCCCTCATCTGGCTGAGGACTATCGCCGACCACCTCGTAAATGGATTGTCTACATGTGGCCCAGAACTAAGTTCTGTATGGCCTTAAATACTGGACTGCATCTGCAGCTTACCGTCTAATTCCTGGATTGTGATTGGTGCAACCACTTCTAGCTCAGCTGCCGAACTGAGTTATTTTAAGTAACAGCCCTGCGCAACGACCTTGGGTCGACATCAAAGGTCGAATTACTTCATACAATATAATGTAATTTTATAGCAATAAATTCTTAACATGTTCAAAACCCCGAGCTTTTACTCTGGATCACGGTATTTTCTGTACGTCAACAGACGTCTCAATAACATTTAATTCCTACTCACCCCTTCCCTCTTTACTAAACCTAGTTCAAAACACGAGATATAACAAGTGCTCAGTCATGCACACCTACGCTGTCCGTCTATCCTTCCCCACACCTTCTGTCTATCTATTATAAAAAAAACTGTTCAAAACAAATTGCCCACGAGACCAAGTTATGCTGGCTCGCACAATAATTACGTTTGTAAAAATTACTCACTGCTCTCTCACAAAAAATTAGTCAGTGGAAACATTTATGAATTAAATCTGTTCTTGACAGTCTTTGTGATTCCGACCAGTGGTTCACTGGTTAATATGTCCATGTCACAATGTCTTTGATTTAGAAGAGATACAGTGAACAATAACACGGTGGTTACGTCTCAAAAAGGTCAGTGACCCGACGCCTGAAAATAGGGCTTGCGCGGTCAGCTTGACCTGGGCGACTTTTGCCGCCCGTGCGGCGTGAGCGCTTGCAAGTCAATACCGACTATTGCCGCCCCACGCAGGGTGAGGGTTAAAGATGGATTGTTTTGTAAAGAAAGACCTTTTCCCGATAACTCAGATATTCAGCCGCAAATGGCAAAGAAAGCCAAGCCAACAGTAAAGTACAGTGAGACTTATCAAAAGCAGTGGCCTTTACATTAAACCTGCGGCGAAAGAACACTTTGCACATTGTGGTCCATACAACATGGATATAAGCATAGCCAGTGATGGTAAGGATGACATTTGGAGACACGTTAAAAGTGTGAAACATGCTAGTGTTGTGAAAGACTTCCAGCCCTCCAGAGACATGAGTGCATTTATGACCAAAGACAGGGATAATTCGGTGATAAAGGTAGAAGTTCTTTTGTCTAAATTCATAAATGACAAGAACCACCCCATGAGTGTCAGTGTCACAAATTTTGACAATTTTTAAAGAAAAATGTGCCCAGAGTCAGATAAGATAAGATAAGATAAGATAAGATAAGATAAATTTTATTCGTCCTTGTACAAGGAAATTTGTTTTGATCATTGAATACATAACAATACAGTTACAGAAGCAGAAAGTATGATACATAGCGCGCACACACACATATATACACACACACACACATATATACACACACACTGATAAATTAACTAAATTAACAAAATTAACAGTGCACACAATATGCTTCATCATCATCATCATCATTGCCTTTCTCACCCTGGATCAGGGTATAGGCCACCAACAAACACTTTCCATCCCTCTCTATCATGGGCCAGTCTCTTTACATTATTCCAAGTCTTTCCGCTTCGTTGCACATCATTTTCTCTGGCTCTTCTCCATGTTCCGCGCGGCCTTCCTCTTGATCTCTTGCCCTGGGGATTCCAATCCAATACCTTCTTCGTGATGCTGTTTCCTGGCCTCCTGAGAGTGTGGCCGATCCATCTCCATCGCCTCCTACCAATTTCCTCTCTGACTGGGCTCTGTCTTGTTCTTTTCCATACAATTTCATTGCTGACCTTGTCTGTCCATCTGATCTTAAGTAGCTTCCTCAAACATCTGTTGATGAAAACTTGGATTCTCTTTATGCAGGCCTGGGATGCATTCCAAGTCTCACATCCATACAACAGGACTGACTTCACGTTCGAGTTGAATATCCTCAGCTTTGTTTTTAGAGATATATCCTTGGTTCTCCAAATTTTGCTTAAGGACGTAAAAGCTGCCTGTGCCTTTCCAATTCGTGCTTTGACTTCTGCCTCTGTTCCTCCCTTATTGTCAATGATACTACCAAGATAGCAGAAGGACTCTACATCTTCCAGTGGTTGATCTCCTACTCTGACTTGTGCGCTTGGGGGTGCAACAATTTTTAGGACCTTCGACTTCGCAGGATGTATCCTCAATCCAATAGATTCTGAAATTTTGTTTAGAGCTGTAGTCTTTGCTTGCATCTGGTCGTGTGTGTGCGACAATAGTGCCAAGTCATCTGCAAAATCTAGATCGTCCAGCTGTGTCCATGGGGTCCATTGTATGCCATTTCTTCCTCCACTGGTGGTTTCTTTCATAAGCCAATCAATCACCAGGACAAACAGAAATGGGGACAGCAAACAACCCTGCCTAACACCAGTCTTGATATCAAAGCTGTCAGTAAGCTCGCCATCGTGTACGACTCTGCAACTTGTCCCCTCGTACATGCTCTTGATAAGGTTCACCATCTTCTCTGGGATTCCACAATATGCTTCCCTAACTAAAACACATTGACCTGACACGCAGGACATAATTCAACTGTGCACAGATTACGATCAAGATGACGACATTATTGTAACATCCTAGTTGATGATGGAATAAACGATTTAAAGTAGCGCTCAGTTTTAGTTTTCTTTGACAACAGCCTTAAACTTCTTACAGATCTTATATATTCCTTGTAGACAACGGTTACACCGAAATCGCCGGGACCACGGGTTTGTTTTCGGTTTAGACAGTTTCGGTTTAGCGATAGGAGGCTTGAAAATTACCAGTTTCTAGAGAGGCAGCCCAAATCACTATCATAGAGGACAAATAATGTAAGTGCACAGGCTAAACGCACTCAACACATCCTCGCTTGCTCTGTGTTTTTACTGAGACTGAGGATGGGCGATTGCTCAGGCCTAGGCACACTCAAAGCATGGATGTGGGTGAATGTGGACTAACTCGCAGAACAGGGAGGCATGCGTGTGGATGGACAGTACAGAATCGCCGTCTTGACGATCTCATTACCGTACATGATACAATGAAATGTGCTGTCCGTGATAACCTGTGTTGTCTCTCTGATGTCACACATTTTACATGAAAGGTCAGTCGCGGTGCGCCAAACAAACGTGACGTCGGCTCCCGTGTGATTTCGAACCCGTGAGTTTATGGGCCTCCCTCCTTCTCCACCTATCCCTGTAGTGCTGCCGCTTCCATGTAGGCCTAACTACCAGGCAGAACGAAGCATGCTCTGCTGTTATTTTTTTAGGGGGGGGTGTAGTGGGGTGGTTCATTGAATTGACTCGATGTATGGCAAATCACAGTGGACTGGCCACTTAATCCAGCAATTTTCTTTTCGGTTTAACCATAGGGTCATTTCGCTTTAGCGCTAGTCTGTTAACAAAGATAAAGAGGAAAAGAATCGGGGATTCTTATTTTCTTTCGGTTTAGCCATTTTCAGTTTAACCGTTCTCCACTGTATTGCCAGAAAATTTGCGTGTAGACGGACTAAAAGGGCAGCTATAGCTACATGCATGGGCAAAACTGCCGCAGAAGAACTGGCTGAAAATATGAGAAAGTATCCTATCAGCATAGGGACAGACGGTAGCAATGGCCATCATAGCAAACTATACCTAATAGTTGTTGTGATAAATAACAACAAAACTGAAACTATCTCCACACAACTCCTGGGTGTACTAGAGCTTAAAGAAGCTTCATCTGCCAGCAGTATTACCAGTTTACTTCTTTGTGAATTAAAAAAGCACAAAATCCCTCTGAATAATTGTCTGGCATTTATTTCAGACAATACCGGTACCAATGTTATGGTGAGCAAGAAAGGAGAAGTGGCTACACTTCTACAGAAAGAGCAACTACATATAGTTAGCATGGGTATAGCTGCCATTTAATAAACCTTGCAGCCAAGAAAGCTGTATCGGCCATTCCGGTGAAAATAGATGGCGGACATTTATTATTTTTTTCACCACAGTGAAAAGAGACTTTTAGAATCAGCAAAGTATTCAAATGTTGTATAATGACGAGACCAAGAAAATTCTAAAGTTTTGCCCTACTAGATGGCTCTGTTTGACTACATCCCTGTGCTGAGTTGTGGAATTATGGCAGCCACTTTTGGAGTATTTCAAGAAAATTAAGGAGGAAGCCTTGAATGAAAAGAAAAGGCAAGAAAACACAAACAAAAGAGGAAGCTGTTGATGCTGTTGCTGAATCATGGTTTGAGGGTGAGGAACCAGGTTCCAGTTCAACTTCAGGGCAGACTCAACCCCTCCTCTCGCACCGACAGAAGAGAATCATGCAGACACTGAAGTCGAAAAGAGCCTTGGTTTATTGCCCTTTCCTCCTGTACATTGTGCCAACATTTTGATAAGTACAACAAAATGCTGCAGGCTCAAGAGCCCCAAGTTCATAAACTGAAAAATATATAGATCTATATGTACCTTAGTACAGGGAACTTTTGACAAATTCATAAAACCAAAAGTCATCACTACCAATACCTTGGTATATGTTGTCCAAATAAAAATTGAAGATCAGAAAAGTCACATTTAGGATCAAAATCTTTACCTTGGTGAACTGGCCCAGGGTCTGATGACAAATCTAAAACTGAAGTTTTGAGCCACAATCTTTTGCAGCATCAAGCAGAGCTCTAAATTACATGAAAGAAAAGCCTCCTCTAAAATATGATATCCTGAAGCATGCAAAATTTGTGGATATACAGGAAAGACAAAGTGCTTCCTTTAGTTATGCTGTGTTCTTCATGAAGAGAATGCAGCCTTGACCTGCAGACTGGATGACTTTAATGCAGAATTTACATTATGTCAAAGTGCTGGTCTCCCAGTTGCAGTTTTCAATGAAACAAGGTGTAACAGACTGGAATATTCTGCTTCACTATGTGAATCAAGTGGACAAGAGCAAGCCATATGAGAATCTTGCTAGACTTGCACTTGGCATATTATAAATCCCTCACGGCAATGCTTTATCAGAAAGGATCTTCTGTCTTGTGAGGAAGAATTAAAATCAGTGCAGTTCATCACTCTCTACAGAAACACTGAGCACATTGCTTGTAAGTAAAGTGAGGGCATCGTCTGTTTCTTCGGTGAAGATGACTGAGGGTTTTTTAAGGAAATGCAAGAGGGCCACCATGGACAGCTTGCACTCCACCAAGAGTTAAAACATTGAGTCTACATTTGCATAAAGTGTAAACATTTGTTGAGTACATTTAGATTTATCCCATTTCTGCTATTTAAGCAATCTTAATGCACTGTTAAATGTGGTAATAATAATTTGTTTTTTATGTCTTGTGTTTGACCCCTCGGCACTTAGTTGTTGTGTTTGGCACCTCGATTCTGCGCACCATGAATTTTCCCTAATTTGATGTTTGAAAGGTCGGCAGGTCTGCTATCCAGACATACAGTTTTCTTGTAATCCAGTGTCAAAGTGACCTGACATTTTGTTGCGTGTTTTTCACAGTCTTAAATCAGACCAACAGAGCAGTTAGGAGTAGGACATTCTCTTTTCTATGTTTGTTTGTAGGCCATCTTTTGTGAAAATGAAGTTGTGGAAGTTTACAATATTAAATTTGAAACAGAACATATTGTTATGAATAAATATTAATAGATTTACATCACAGTACAAAACTGTTCCAGCAGACAAAAATTACCAATCCAATGAGAGAATCAGAACAGCATAGAATGTGAATATGAATTAGAAGAGTGGGTTGTGTAGGACTGCATAGGCGTGCAATAATTTCACTTAAATTGACCACGTTTCATAATTTTTTTATGGTATGGTGAATTGTTTTCCATGAATTAGGCGTTCCATTTTAATAGTTTTGGAATTTGTGGTATTTACAGGTATTTGTATTATTAAAAAGGGCTACAGTATTCTGTTTCTGTGTTGTACATATTTATATTGCTTTTCTTTCAGGAATAAGAATGCAATACGAGGTCTCCCAAATGCATCTGAAAATTTGGATCTTGTTGTTCATGCCAGAAAAGGTTAGTGATGCTGCTAATTGTGTTTATGCATCACCTATAAATAAAAAGCTTTAAAAAGGAGGTTATACTGATCTGATTTGAAAAAGAAAACCATGTGGAACTGTCAATTTCAGTAAAATGCTAACCATTGGATGTTTTTATGTTTTAAAAAATGCATAAAAACAAAACAAGATGATATTGGAGAGATGTTGACAGGAAAAAGAGGAGTTGCAATTTTCAGATTTTCAAATTCAGTTAGTCATTTTCGGCTATTTTTAACACTGTTTTACACTCTGGGCCTAAATAGACCCCAGGCACTTGGTCTTTCCATCATAACGTCCCCCATCCGAATGTATGCTTCTTCTTTAATCCCATCTTGAGGAATTTGCCTTAGTGTCATTGCAGCCCAATTACAACTGGAGCAGACATGTGGTTACCACAGTGCACCACTGTTTGTTTTTTTTTTTCTTCTTTTTTTTTTGGGGTCGGAGGGGGTGGTAGGGCTAATTTTTTCATATTTAATTTTTCTATGGCCTGTTTCGCCTGCTCTTCTCAATTTCAACTGCCAAGGTATCTTTAACGTGCACACGAGCCCTCTGAGTTTTTCATCCCTATCTGAGAAGACTAGGGGCTTGATTCTACCTACCATTCAATCAGGGACAGGACAATATGAGAAAAATTCAAAAATTCCTACATGCCTGCACCTACTGGGATTTGAACCCGGCACCTTGGGCATGAGAGAAGATCTTGCTCCTAGACCAACATGACCTGTAAAGGTAATGTCATTGATATATCATGTATGATGTACGTGCATTTATTTCCTCAGAATCCTCCAAAATTTCCCTGGAAGATCTGAAAGTGAAAGGCAAACATGTGAAAGCAGAGCTGAAGAAACCCATGAGTAACCTTGAGACGGAAAAGGTAGTTGGTCCTCTTGTTTATAAGACTTAGTATAATATACCATGAGAGGAGGTAATAGTGCTAGCAGTGCTAGCAAATACATAAATATGTAATGCACTCTCAAATTAGGCAAGTTTATCCCAAATATTTTTATTTTATCCCAAAAATTTGCTTCTCTCTGAAATAGGTCCAAGCAGTGATATAATATTTGCCCAGTAGAAATTTTGATGCTAGTCAGTCAAACTGGAAATAAGAAGAGAAAAAACAATCAAGTAGTGGAGTCATGGCTAATTTTACAGCTTCTGTGGACAGACACATGACAAGCAAAAGATGATCCATGTGTAAGTTTTGGTGTATTCATTGAACAGTAGGCTCTTTCATTTTTCATCAGTTTACAGAATGCTCAGCTATACTGTATTCTTTTGCAGTCTATCTTTTCCACTAGATTCGTTTGAATTTTTGCATAGTAAACAGTCAGTCGTATAGATGGACATGAATTCAATTGACATCTATGTTGTATCTATATGGAAGAGTACTGAAAATTCATTTCTGATGTTTATTATGTACTGGTATCACATGGTAAACCTGCTTTATGATTCATCCACCTATCTGTTTATTCATTATTGCATAATTATTTTTTTCAGGCAAAACGGCAAATTGCAAGAGAATTACTGGGGAAAGATATGTCAAAATGGGATCCAGTAGTACAAGAAATCAGATCAGTAAGTGCTATATGAGGCATCGGAAAATATTTTCTCATTAATTCATACAGTTGTTTCAAACCAAATATCCTGGCATTTATTATTGGGATAAAATTTAAAGTGCTTGCATACTGTCTAGGCATTATGCTAGCTGACCTTTGCAGAAGATTTTGAGGAAACCGCGTTTTCTTAGAGCTGTATCCTTAAAACTTTTAAACAAAGAAAGATGTGCATCTCATGCAGAGAAACCTCATTACAGCCACAGATGGGTAAATTTTCACAACCTCTTCGTAAATAACAGTCATGAAAACATCCAGAAATTCTTTTGATAAAAATCACAAAAATATATTTGAGGGCACTCGTATTATGTGAATAGATATTCTGTTACTGGTATTATCACCACAGTCATAACACATTTGCCATAGTCATTTTTATAACATTTTCAGAAATCGTGAAAAGGAAGCATCGCTTTGCTAATCTTGTGACTTGCGCAATAGTGGTTTTGTGTCAAAATTCAGATTTTGAAGGTGTGATACAAAACTGCTTTTCAGGAAACAAAACAAACTAACCTGATTTTATCAGAGATGATAGACCCTACCTTAAAAATATTAGAAAATGATTTAGACAGTTCTGTTATGACTGTGACATTATAATATTATACACACTGTCCCAATACCTATATTATCAGATTTCTTTCAGGCTCCTATTTTGCTTGCTATTAGCATGGCACTAGTTGTGCTGATCATGCTGTTTCAACTTTCAATTTTGGAAAAGAAATAAAGCAACAGTTCTATCTTGTAAAGATTTCCATAATGCTCAGTGATATTTTTATAGTTTCAGCCTTCTTTCAGGATGTTTTTGATTTGCCTGTGCACAGAGCAGATAGTGCCCAGTGCTCATCATTGCAGTTTTTAAAATTTTTAAATCAGAGAGAGGTCCCTGAACATGAGGGACATCTTAACTGACATTCATGGTTTTCTCTTTCACTCTTGCCAGGCTCCACAAACAATTTTCTCAAAAAGACCTCATGGTTTACAGATGTACGAAGCAGTACAGCCCAAACCATTCACTGTAAGTATGTTTTTGTTGCATTTTTTCTCCACTTTGGTGGAATCTTAAATAATTATACTGAATGTAGCTTCATAGAATGTTGTTTATTTGTATTGAAAGCTTCAGGAAAGGATAAGGTTTAGTATGATAACTTAAAATGCTATAGTATTTTACGTAACCCAGCAAACCATTATACCATAGATTTTCAATATTGAGATTTGTAACGCTGCAGTGATGTATTTGTAGGGTAATAATAATGAAAAGCCGTGGCATCATTGGTAGCTTTGCCAAGATTCTCAGTGATTCTATGGGGACAGAGAGATTTTGTACAAATTTTATATGTAATATGTATGTTAATTGCATTCTCTTAAAATGCAGATTTCATATCTAAGAAAAAAATTCAGATTAAAATTTGGCCTGAAGATTGCATACATATCTACTGAATCATTGTATATTTCATGTGTTATGCATGAATTTGAACTGTCCCTAAATGAGAGCATTAATGTAGCCCTTGTTGTGTTGTAACTGGATTTTCATTTTCTTATGTCTGATGTGCTCTAAAGAAATTTTTTTTTTTAAATCTGAGGTAAAACTAATAAACTGCAGGCATACTCATCTTCTTAAGCACAAAGCAGCTTGTTTGTTTAATTCAGAATCACATTTAAATGTCTCTCTCAGCCTCGGACACCGCTGGAAATGGAATTGTTTGAAGCGCTCGGTAAGAGCCAAGACATCCTGAAGCCTGATCAGGAGCTTACAGAAGCTGAGGCAAAAGCCCTCAAAGCGATGTCAGTTAAAGAGGTACAATAACGTTAAGATCTTTGACATAGAATAAGAATCTACTTCACGCCAGCAAAATTGTCACTAAGACTTTATAAAGGACAGATTGATTATTTGGATAGTAATAAATTAGGTATTTTCAACATTTGAAATAAAATTCCACTGAGCAAGGGGTTGGGAAAGCATTGTGAAAAAGCAAAACCAACATTTCAAAGTGTGATATATAAATGGATTGACCGTATGGTGAGAATTCAGAATTTTTTTTTTTTTTTAAAGTTTTTTAAGTGTCTGTTCTAACTTCTTAGCAAGTGCCTTTTAAAAACATTACTTTTTAAAAAAAAATTTATAACTAGTATAGAACATTAATGCTTTCCATTTATATAATTACGCCAGATAGCAAAGGTCCATCAAAATCATTTTATTCCTCCTCTCATTTTAACCATAGGCAAGAGCAAGACGTGCCGAGCTGATGAAACACCATGAACTTTTGTCAAGAATGGAGCTGAAAGCAAAACGTCAAAAGAAAATTAAAAGCAAAAGGTAAAGTATAATACTTTAAGAACTAATATCCTTAATAATGTTTTGTTTCATGGACGTGCTGGCTGAAAATTATCTGCAAAACAAAGAGCTGAAAACTTTGTTACATGATAATGCACCTTGTCCATCGATCACAGAATCCCAAAGTCCTTAAAGAATTAACATCTAAGGTTGTGTGAAGACTGAAGTCATGAAAGTTTTCCTCAGTCACAATTGTCACAAAGGTTGATTATGTATCTGAAACACTATCTGTTTGCAAGAGCTTTGGGGGCTACCTCTATTGGCATAATGACTGTTGGATAATAAACCTGATTCAACATCATAACGAAGTTGACACTGTAGGTGTCTGTGTTTCTTCAAGTGTTGACTTTGTCAAACTTTCAGTATTTTCTGGAACATCTTTCTCTCATAGGTATCGCAAAATATTGAGGAAGGAGAAACTGGTGGCTGAGAAGAAAGAATTGGAACAACTTCAGAAAACTGACCCAGAAGCATTTTTCGAGAAAATTGAGCAAATGGATAGAGCTCGCATGGAGGTGAGTGAGCCTGATATTGGCTTGGATTTTGTGTTGTGCAGGGCTATTAGATGAGTTGTTGGTATTTAGAACTGTAAGTTTTACAAGAATCATCAGAATTCCAACAATCCGACTGCAACTCAACTTTCCAACCATCAGCAGTTCGAACAGGTCTCCGATACTGCTTAAAAATAATTTTATTGTTGGAAGTCGGAAGCTAATTTGAGATGTTAAAATTGCGAATGCCAGAAACGACGATTTGACCACATACAAGAGGCCATGCATGAAACACTACTAGATGGATGATGGATGTACTTCCGCTTTTAGTCTTTGAATTGCTTACCAGCTCTATGCGAGATCGGGTTTTACGTTTGATACACAACAGTGTCAGAATTAGACCAGGTCTTTCACCATGCCACCAGGCTATGTCATTAGAAATGCAAAATTGAAGATTGGTGTGGAGAACTCAGATGGAATATGCTGGGGGAGAAGGGCAGTCTCAGAGATTTTATTATACGGCTTTATAGTAAATTCTAGATTAAAGTAGATCTAATGTACAACAAATACTTTGGCATTTTGTATTTTGAAATAAGTTGCTATTTTATGCACGTGGAATTTCCTTGTTTTCTCAGTCCTCTGGCATTTTTAAGATTTTAATCGGCATGGCCCCACAGCATGTTTTTACACAATTATTTGGATGTAGGTCAAGACAAAGATTTAATGCATAATTTCATAATTTTAGTTTTTGTTTTAAAAGTGAATATGTGCATGTATTTATTTATTTCTTTAAAGTTATTATATATTATATTGTCAGTGATATTTAGTGGTTTACTTCTGTAAAGTAGTGTAAAGCTGTGTCGTATATCAGTCTTTAATTTCAGTAATTGGATTTTACAGCATGCATTTCTAATCTAAAAGTAGGTAGTCCAAACTGCCCCGCTATAGGGGCGAAATCCCGTTTTGGCATAATTTTAGGCCAACATTACAATGCTATTACTGCTGTGTATTTATGTGAAATGGCATGTATTTCACATGAAAATAAAGTTCAATCCTTCCTCTGACAGAATGTACTTTCTTTTGCATTGTTTAATGTGTTACGCTGTGTGTTTTTATAGCTTGAACAGGACATAGTCTTGCCGTTTTCGCTCTGAGCTGCGCGTACCGAATTGACCCCGTCGTAACAAAAGGTCGCAGCGCGTCACGATGATGTGTTTGAAAATAACTCACATAGAAAGCCAGATAAATGAGGTTTAATTCATATATTTTTCATCGTGTTTTAAGTTGAAATTCCATTAAAAATCATTTGTTGAAAAGTTTGTTGACCGAGAACCTTGCAGAAACTTGAATAGATAGGGATCAAAATTATACGCCAATAAACTTCAGCCTTTGTATTATAAGGGTATGCCTAGATCAGACATGGGGCAAGCGCCGACTGTTTTTATAGACCCACCCGATGCTTGATTTCGTCACCTTTGTCCGACACTCAGTGCTAAGTCAATGGTGACATGGTTGACCCCCTTTTCAATTAAAAGAAAAACAAAAAACATTATTTTTGTCTCGCCTGTAAGAGTTCACAAAAATTGACACCGTGATGAAGTTTGGTAACTAAAAAACGTAAAATGAGATGCTTGTATTACATTTGCACACCTCAAAAAAATTGAGCGTAACGTACATCCCCATGTCTTGGAAACTGCAAATTTTTAATGCCGTGACTCAATAAACCGTCATTTTATGAGTGGTTCAAGTTGGACTATTGTGCAATTTGCAAAAGGTAGCAAATGCGAGTTTTTTTTTCACTTTTGAAAATGCCATAACTTTCAGCTAGAATAATAAATTTGGTATCAAAATTCTTGGAAAAACAAGCTCCATCAGATTTGACAATAACTGGCATGATACCGTTCAGTTAGTGCATATATATAGTGAGATATAATAGAAAGTAAAAATCAGTTTGGACTACTTACTAAAAGAAAAAAAAAATCCCTTTTTTTTCCTTTTTCTTTTGTCATTCGCCATAAATGATATATTTTGTAGATTTCATCCACATGTCGTCCTCACTGCTATGTTTTATATCAATACTTTAAATTGTGGTGGAAATATTATTTTGCTTTTTAAGAAATCTAAAAAAAATATATTATGTTTTATAAATCCATTTGCATTCTGTTCGTGTTGGTGATGTATACTGTGAATATATAGTAGGATTCTAGTGGGTAAAAGCTATCAACATTTCATAATAAAAACTGTGGAATTCGTTTGCTTTGTAGTTATAATGTAAGCCTATATTTATTTCATGCAGGAAAGACTTACGCTCAAGCACAGAGGTGGAAGCAAATTTGCCCGGGCCCATAAAGTTTATAGCAAATTTGATGACAAGGTATGTCTACTTTGGTTTGTTGGATTAAAGTTACTTTTTTCTTTTTGTCTAAGGTACTTGCTAAATCTGCTAACGGATATATACCATGGTGAATATTTCAAAGTAATGAGAAAGTTTTTACAAACAGACTTTTTAATGTGATGTTTTCTCACATTTGTCCAGTCAATAAGCAAAATACCTCTGGAAAAAATACCACTGCATAATCACATTTCAGAGACAGTGAAGATGCACCACTTGTAAAAGACATTAAAAATGCTTTTACAATAGGCAATGTCTCCGTAGAAAGCAGAAAGTACAGGTAGAATTTACTTTCTTGTTTATCTGTCTTGAAAAATACCTTGATGATACTCTAAAATTGCAATGTCAAATGTTTCTTAGTATTTATGCATTAAGAGCTGATGTAGGCCTGCTCGAGAGGGCCTACATAATAATGTTGAAGAACATTAGAAATTTTGTTACATGGCATTGTGCAGCATGGCTAATTGTTTATCTGTTTGTTTTTGCCCCTCTCAAGCAGTGCGTTGATTGTTTGTTCTTTTTTCCCCAATTTAGACAAGAGAAGCCATGCAAGACATGATACAGAAAAGCCAAGAGCTTACTAAGAAAAGAGAAGACAACAGCAGTAGTGAGGATGAAGAAGATGTGGATCAGGTTAGAAAGGGAAACAAGGAAGGTGCTGATGATGAAGAAATTAATGACACAACCAAAGAAGTCACGGACAGTGCAAGGCAACTGGAGCAGTTGAAAACATTAAACAAAAAAGCTGGTGGTTGGCTGGATAGTCCCAAAACAATATTTGCATACACACAACAGCAAGAGGCTGATAAAACAAAGACTGGCACAGAAGAACTTGATGCCGGCGCAGATAGGGTGTTGTCTTGTCATGCTGAAATTCCAGCAAGCATTAGTAAAGATCCAGCCATTGATGTCATTCAGCAGCAGGAAGCAGAATCACATATTTCTAGCAAAAGACCACCAAGAGAATCTGCAAATTCAGCTGACAATAATGAATCTGTTTCTGATAAGAGATCAAAGAAGCGAAGACGTGATGATGATGTTTTAGATTCAGGAAGTCCAGAGAAAAATCCAAGCAAACGCAAGAAAGTGACCAACAGTTCTACCCCAGAGATAAAAGGATCAGACTTGATGGAACCCGCTGAGACATCTGGACTGGATCAGGTGACAGTGGATCTCCAAGACTCTGATGACAGTGATGCTGAACATGAAAGTATCGCCATAACCAGTGATTTGAAAGATCGTGAAAACAGTACAAACAAGGCACAGGAAAGTACTGAAAAGAAGAAAAAGAAAAGGAGTAGAAAAAAGAAGAAAGATAAGGAAGACAGCAAGGCCAGTGCCAGTGAAGTAGATCAAAAGAAGGTAAAGGAAATCACTCTCCAGCCACCCATGGAAAACCCTAATGACCAAGACGATGCAGATATTGGTGAAAATGGAAGTGATGAGGATGATGGAAAAATGAAGGTTACTATGGAAGAGCTATTTCAGGATGAAGATGTGGTGGAGGAATTCAACAAGGAAAAGGCTGAAGCAGAGGAAAGGAGTCGTCCTAAATTTGAAGACACAAAGCTGCCAGGGTGGGGAAATTGGGCTGGCCCAGATTATAAAGCCAGGGATAAGAAACGCAGTGGGGAACAGAGGAAGAGGTCAGTGAAAATAATAGCATCATTATATAACTTCCTCTACACAATACTCTTATTTTATTGAAAAAAATAATAGATTTTGTAATAGGCAAATGTTTTATTTCTTTCTTTTCCTTATACACACATTAACTTTGTTTTAAACCAAAGAAAGGATTGAAAAAAACAATTGTTTTTCTTGTATAAAATTAGAAATTGAATTATATACATGCCTTGCTTTTCCATGTTTCTGTTCAGACTGGTAGATTTATAGGAGCACATTAGAATGTAGAACTACTAGAACTGCAGTGCAATATTTAAACTAGGGTGCGTATGTCTGTGTGCATAGGAGAAAAGTAAACATTCATTATAAATGTGCTGTGAGTTTGAAATACATTGTAGGCCTACATGCTGAACAATCCATGTCTTTTTTGTTATTTGTCAAATCTGCGTGTTTTCTCATCATTTTGACATGTAAACAAATATCAGCATTTGCCTGTGCAAAAAGTGAGTGATTGTGTTTATTGTTGAATGCAACTAGTAGAGTCTTGTTTTGCCCTTACTCTCTTTTCTTTCTGTATGTTTTGGTGACTGCTAAATGATTGCAAACTCAAACCTGTGTTGCATATAGTCTAGTCCAGAAAGCATATAACATGCCTAATTGGTTGCCTAAGAGCAAGAGTGGGCCATTTTTATGTTGTGAGCAAATTAGGGTTGAACTCTTCACTACTGAGGATTTTAATGACTTGTAAAAGTAAAGATGGCCCAGTCTTTCTCTGCGGTAACTGCTCTAAATCACTTTTAGCTGCTCACATTTACATAATGTACTAAAATACACATTTGATTGACTTCATACAACTGCAGGGCAGAAGCGAAGGCCAGAAAGCTACAGAATCAGCAACAGAAGATTAAACAACCACATGTATGGCTGAACCCCAACAGAGATGAGTCAGTCCGCAAACTACAGGTAGACAAGTTCATTCCACTAACAACTTTTATAATTTTTGTTCAGAGTTTATGCACCAGAAAAATGCCACCATCATCAGAGCAACTCTAACATTCAGAAATATGAAGTAGCTCAGCACCTTGGAAGCTGCAAAAGAAGTTAACAATAGATAGCTAGTAAAAGCTGGATACTATAAAATGCTACTTTTTCATAAAACATAAGAGATGACTGCATGGATAAACTGGCACATTTTTAGTGCTCCTGCATAGTAAAAAGTCAAAAGGTGGTCATTGGTTTGTGAAACTGAATTATAGACATCAGTACCATTGCTGCCCATAAAGTTTTATGAAGTTCATGTAAATTGTTCATCTGGGTTTGATGACACTATTGAGCTAACTATGCAGGTGTCAAGTAGATTAATCTGAATCTCACCTAAATCCCTTGAAAAAGGAAAGATCTCCTTCATTAATCTATAGTATAGTGGAGTCCACATATATATGGAACTTTGATAAACCAAATTTCTTTTAAAGTAATTTCAAAGTCTGGTTTTAAGTTTCAAAGTCTCTTCTTTATCTGTATTAATCTTTCTAATTTGAATTCCAATAATTCTAAGTCACCAAGCTTGCTCACTCCAGCAACTTCAAATTTCTTGCCCACTGAAAACCTTAGTACTCACAAAAGCCCAGCTCAAACACTTTTAGCACCAGTGATCCAGAGGAAGGAATGGTTAGGGTAATATAATGCAGCGAGCAGGGCTGCAACGGGGCATGAAACTGGGGGGGGGGGGGGGGGGGGACACCAGTGGGGTATTGTTGCACTGTGTAATGGTGATTCCTTGATATTGATAGCAAGGTCAGCCAACAAGTGGGGTAATGCAGTAGGCCAACAGTCTTGCATTTGAACTTAATACATGAGGGAATGGCTTTGTCGATTGATGATGTCACCAGTAGGCCTACTTCATAATGCATGTCCCTTGCTGACACAGTACAGGTCATGAAGTCAAAGACAAGCAACAGAGTTTTTACTTGTTTTACCACCACAGTATGGTCTCTTCTTGCAAAGAAAAAATAATTAATCAAAATATCCTATATACTAATATAGTGCCTGCGCTGTTGTTGTTGCTGTTGTTATTTTTAGGTGTGGGGGGGGGGGGGGGGGGTCTGCAAGAAGGGATGTATTTATGGTATAGGGCAAACAGCATAATACATTTTGTGATGGTTATGTCCCTGTTCAGAGGTAACTCAAAGTCTTATCCATATCTGGACCACTGTGAATTATGAATTATGCGGACTCCACTGTATGTTTAGCGAGTTGCCATCAAAACCACCATTTATCATCCATCTGAAAAGTTGGCATCAGATGTATACTGGTGACAAAAGGACTTAAATCTTTGTTATCCGAATAGTCATGTGTACATGGCCTGCACTGCTACAGCAAGCAAAATTCTTATTAAATATTTTCAGTTTGCACTATGGATGTGCAGCACTGCTAAACATACATTATCTGCACAGTTGGTGGGATTTCATTCATATTTGTATCAGAGAGGGCTAGATTTTGATTCCGCCACTTATTTTATCCATAATACATATTAAAGTTCATTTAATTATTAAGTTCATTTATCATTAAGACCATTTATATTGCAGGACAGTGGGGCCCAGTTTTCTTTTGTTCTATTTTCTGTTTTAATACTTTCATTTCATAATGAACTCAACTCCTGCATCTTTCAATACAGCCATGCACTGCAACTTGCATCCTGCCGTCAAGAGAATTAAACCTATTGTGTTATCAGTTTTATCTGCATTGTGACTTAAATGTTTGCAAAGAAAACATGTACTGTACATTTCCAGCATAATGAATTCATTCATTTATTTGTTCTTCCCCAACCCCCTTTTCCTCTCCTTTTTTTTCTTTCAGCCCAAGAATGTACCTTTCCCATATACTTCTGTCCAGCAGTATGAAGCATCTTTGCGCCAGCCTGTGTCTCGTGGATTTGTGCGAGAGACGGCATTCAAACTTTTGACAAAACCTGAAGTTGTCACAAAACTGGGACATATAATTAAACCTATAGATAAAGAAGATTATTTCAAAGACAGAGAGGACACTGGTGAAGATGGCATACTGGGCAACAGTAAAAACACAGTTGACAATGACATGAGGAAAGGCAAAGTAAAGCAAAAGAGACGAAGCATTAGATAACATTCTGATTACATTTTTTATTTTGTGAGATATTTCATGTAACATGAATAAACAATATGAAAAGCCACATTAGTCTGTCTTTAATGTTGTGTTGTCAATGTCATACATGTATTGTTTTTATGTCAAAACGTTTGTGTGTATGTGATGTTTTTTTATTCATCACATTTACAGTGACATTCTGTTACAGTAGTGAGAAAAAAAATACACACAAAAGAACAGAAAAAAAAATACACAATGCGAACAGTGCTCCCAACTGTTGCAATGAACCATTGCAATAATAATTAAACGGCAACAATTACATTAACTGTATTTACAAAGAAATCTCAGCTTGTGCATTAAATAAGCCAAAATCAAGAATATGAAAAGGGTTAAGATTAAAATAAGAATGCATGTCATGATATATTATACATTTACCTTTATTAAATTAAATATACCAGAGCATTTCAAGTTGTTTTATGATGTCAGAAGTATGGATGTGGTTGTTCTTTCTCTTTTACTTTTAGTAGTTTTAGTCCATCTTAAGACTAATGTAAATGACACTGAATATCTAAATTGGTGATGAATTTCTCTTTAGGGATCAAACCACATTTTAACATACTGACACACTTTTACCTAATCAACTTTTGCACAGATGTACTGCATTGTTATCAGATGAACTCATATGGAAGTTCAGGAGCTGTTTCTCTGTTTAGTCTGAAATGTGTGCATGTAATATTGTAATAGGTCAAGTCTGAATTTGAGTTAGTCATGTTGGTGATGAAGCCCAGTGATAAGATGTACATGTACATGGAACTTCAGATGGCGTGGGCAAGCATAGTCAAAACAGTGCAACACAGACATTATGACCTGCCATTGAAGGGAGTGAGTAACCTTTTCATGTAATGTTATCAGATGGCCATAAACTTCACAGATGCCACTTCTCCAAGGGTCTGATCGCAGGAAGAGCACACTGGCACAAATCTGAGAGCCCCCAAAGCTCTGAGTGCAGCAAACAGTCCACTTACAGAATCAGCACATAGCACATCGAGGAGTTTGTTCTGTTGTAGTCAAGATTAAATTTAATTATTCTACTTAAATTGACATACTTAAATGTATGTTACTGAATGAGTATAATAATAGATCAGTCACCTAACCTTTTCTGGTCATCACAACGCACGAGGCTTGCAGTACTGCATCACACACGCACAGTGTATACATTACATGTAGGTCTGCTCAGAAGAAGCACGTAGTTGATCAAGATTCTTGCTGTAACTCAGTGCCACTGTCACACTCACTGAGTGACTCAATGTCTTTGCCTGAGGCGGAGTTGCTGTTATCTTAATACAAATTGTAAGTAAAATTATTGGACGTTTTTTGCATATAATCTTGTTTCATTTTGGGGTGAGCAGGAAATGGTGTACATGTAGTAGTGAAAAAGCGGGTCCTCCTCTGCTCTGTTCCGCATTCGTTAATTTTTGCTACTCTTCATAAACTTAATGTATGATCTGCGTTGCAGATTGATCTTTCTTTGTTTAGACAAGAAGGGGGGAGACAAGCGGGGGGGGGGGGGGCATATACTATATTCCGTCCTAACTCATTTTCTGGTCGTTTTAATTTCAAAGATGGGCTGACGTCATGAAACTCCACACACAAGCTGCTATGAATGTATGATACACTGGGCCTATGTGCGTTGAAGCTCTCCCACGGTAGTGAAAATAACAACATTGGAAAAAAAAAAAAACACGTTATAAAGAAGATCGACGTTCGCAGGGCAAGCTAGTATTACAAGGTGTGAAAAGTAAGATTGAGTCAACCCGTTTTGACACCGTTTTTCTGAGAAAACCTCAAAATAAAATAGGCCTACATTATGTATAAATATAACGTACATGTGTGTACTTGACCCATATTTGCTCTCTTAGCTTTCCATTGTTAACGTGAGTCCGTCTTGTTTCTGCTTACTTCTGCTGCGGATTTTAATACAAATTAAAATTAAAATAATATTATGATTATTGGTCGGTCATCGCTAACGAGGAGGCGTGAAAACGAAAAAGGAGAAGACAATCCATCTCAGCAGCCATCTTTCGTTTCAGTATGCCTGTTGTTCTAGTTCTCGTTTCGATTTTGTACACTCAATTACTGCCTCTCGCATCATCCCATTGGTTGTCACTAAACTTTAGTGTATATCACGTGATGTCAACAACTTTTATGGCGATGCGCGGCGTGTAGATAAGAGAACATAGAGATGTGAAAGGTAACCGAGTAGAAGGTTGTGCATGTTAATTACTTTTGTCGTAGACTTTCAAACTTCACTTACTAAACTAACTAATCAGTTTGTAATTGCTCGAAAACGGCAGGCAGGCAGAGTTAAGGTGTTCGTTCTTCCAGTCATTGGTGAATTTGGTGGGTTCCAGTCCCCAAAATAGGAATTACATATGTTCACCCTACGAGGAAGACTCAACTTGCAATGACAGATCTAGATCTAGGTCGAGATAGATTTATATGAATTATGATCAGAAGTGTTGCAAAAAAAAAAAAAAATACATGAAAGTCATTCGTGTAGATCCACTTAGCGTATGCTGGCCAATAGATGATGACAATGATGTAGATTTTAGGCTAAGACTGGGAGGAACAGGCCTGTTGGATGACCATGTGTAATACACGTACATTGTATTTGTATACTTCTTTATTCCCATTTGGGAAATTTGCCTTTGTGCCACTGCAATCCAATTATAATTGGAGCAGGCACGTCGTCGCCACAGTGCAACGGTACATTACACTGTACTTGTAGGCCTAACTCACGCTTTATACTAGTTCAAACTGGGTCAGTCAGTGGGCATCTGAACATTACCTGGTGATATCATTTACATGTACTATTTATAGCTATTCATGCATTGTTTTTCCTTTCAAAATTATATATTCAAACTGGGGCGGCCTCATAGACAAAGCCAGATTAATCATTAAGCTGGGTTGAACAAAACGGGGGCCATATTTAAAGGCCAGGTTAACCAAAAAAGGATCATAATTTTTAACAAAGGCTACACTTGTTCGCAGACGTCTGCAAATAAGATCAGAATCTTATTCACAGATTGATTTTTGGTTTCGTGATTTTTATAATATTTAGGAAGAGCTCGTTTAGATCATAATTCTGGCTTGTTTTGTTGAATAATTAGGCTCGTCACTCAGTAAGATTGCTCGATTCGGAGTAACGCATGGTCTTTCTTAAAGGGCAATGATGCACCAGGTTCTCCTTTTTTTTAACATTATTTGGTTATTGTGTCCTCAGTAGCATTAGAGAAACCCTGCATCGCAATGCTTTTACTCAGGTTCGCTGGTGGCATGCTAATTAGTAAACTCACCTGCCGAGTCGGTAAGGGGGGTTCAAATCTCCACAAGAGCCGACAATTTTTTGTTTCTGCTTTTTCCCCCACTGATCATCGTTGTTTTGCTCCAGATTTGAAAATTGTGAAATGGATTTTTTTTTTTAGATATGATATTAGCCAAGTTTGTCAGATGTGAAATCACAGAGAAAGTCAGACAAAGCAAATAAAAATGAACATATTCCATGCAAACAACAAAGTAATAAAACAAAACATGACAAGTAGCTGAAGAGGAAGACCCTCAAAATATATTTTCAGTAAATGCAGGATACATCTTTAAGTTACTGTAGAGAGACTCAAAATTTTCAGTTCACACTGACTGAAAGAAATCATTTATACTATGTTTAAATTTTGATTTACATTTTTATTTCTAATTAGCAACTTCCCTGCACAATGAACAGGAATAATTTATAAAATGAACAGGAATAAGTAAAAGAAGTAATCTAGAGTAGAGCACACTAGTAATTATCAGTTTCCCCACAACATCCATTTTGCAAAATGCCTAGAAAAAAAATGTTTCTTAATATATAATGAGAAGAAAAAAACTCCAGTGTGGGATAGAACCCTTAGTTGTGGACTGATAAATGCAGATGCTTAGTCATTGCGCTACCGCAGACCCCAATAGACTGGATGAACTCATCTGTAGTAAACATCACAACACCAAGAAACCCCCATCTGCGAACAGGATCAGGAACTTATTCACAGACGTCTGCGAATAAGCACTTCATTTAACAAATTAAGTACTTTGGGACATGTCAGTGTGACTTGTGTCAAAATGAAAATAAGTTGTAGGGTGATACATTTGGATTATTTGGATCTGTTTCGCTTATGTCATAGTATAGGCGTGTATGGTGTCCATAACAGGTTACTGAACAATACAGTTTAAATAATCATTTAACGAGCCTCAAATATTATCCTAACAAAGATTGAAAAGAGTGAATTTTCCTAAGAGAAAATTAAGGTCCAGACTTTCAATTTGATAAGTGCTTCAATAATCAGTCACTAATCATACATTTTCTAGGATTCAGTTGGTTGATGGGTACTTTTTTTTTACATTGTATAAGTAATCAAAGTAATCGATACTAAGTAATCAAAATGCCTAACACATTATTTTACCTAGAGTAGAAAAGGAAAACAACTCCCAGCCAGCAACCCTACGTCAATCCAACGCATACATGTAGTATTAACCTTAGTCTGGCCCCGCGGAAAATTGCATTTTGGAAATTTAAAAAATGCATTCTGAATGGCAAAAATTGCATGCAAAAAACAGTAAAAATTGCACAAAAAATTGCGTTCATGAATGAACATGAATGATACATATTTTATTATTTATATTATAGCGCCCACTCCTCACTGCGTGGGCCCTATGTTCTTTACAAAACAGTGAGTCACCATTAACCACCCCCTTCTGCACAAATTCCCTAACAGCAGGGTGGTCAGTCTTGGATAATTGGGATGTTAGCAGCAGCAAACATAGCTACCCACTCCTGACAAAGTTCAATCCTCTGTGGAAGAAAAAAAAAAAGAATAGATTATCCTTAGATAGAGAAAGTGAAAAAAGATTATTATTCGTAACTTTTACTCTATCACATTCTAACACTTATTGTAAAAATCATTATTAAGTTATCAAGCCCCGCAGCTTTTGATTTTCATCCGATCATTCCAATATCAGAACATAAAAAATACGTAGCATGCATTATTGCATGTGCTGATACAGATTAAGCCTATACTTACAACACAGTTCAAGTTAAAACTGGGGATATAAACTAGATCTAGATCTACATTTACTTATTCTGGTGACAAGAGTAAGTTATAAGTTATCTGGGTGGATATAATCTGAAATATGGCTTGTCACACAGAATTCACCTGAATTAGAAATATTAGTATGGGTGATGTGAAGTCACCCAAGCTCAAGTTGAAGATAATGAATGTTTTTTTTTTGGTTGTTTTTTTTGCATACATTACAAATTCAATGGAGTGAGGTAAAGAGACTAGATCTATGTCTGTAGTTTACTACTGTTGTGTAGTCTAGTAGTTCTCTTAATAATAGGCCTTTAAAAATCTAGACCAGATTATACGTTTTAAAAGTTACTCACTCTAGTAATGCATTCGGGTTGCATTATTTAGATGATCTAATGACCTAGGCCTACACTAGGTATCCCCCTCTCCACCCCAGATTAGCTTAGTAACTGTAAGTTAACTGTCGCATTTTCCCACTTTTTTCACCTTATGAGGAAACTGTGCTTGCTGGAAACTGGCTCAGCACGCGCTGTCGCTTTTCTCACTGGAGCTCTGCATTTTTCTTTTCTTGTGTTTCTCTGTAGTCATGTGGTGATCCACCGATGACTTCCTTGTGTGATCGTGCACAGTATTGCATGCCCGACAGAACAGTCTATCGCATGAAAAATATGTCTCGGTCGAAAATTGAGACTGCCGAGAGCTTGCGCTGGTTAGTTTTGGATGAGGCACTTGGTTTTCGAAGGAATTTATCCATCGGGTATGATTAGGCTGTAGAGTAGGCCTAAATCTTGATTTCTTGCTGCCGAACGAATGGACGTGGACCACGAGACGAGCAGTGTAAACTTTGCGTGTGCTTGAATGCCCAGATTAGCGTGCTACTTCCGTACTGTATGTGCTTACCTGCGTTCTTTTTGTAATTCGCGAAAACAAGAAATAATTTTCATTGTTTTCATCATCTTGGACCTTTTTGGTAAACAAAATGCAAAAAATTGCGGAAATCGTAAAAAACGCGGCCGCAAAGAGGCCGCAGCGAACACAATTTTCCGCGGGGCCAGCTTAGTTGTCATAGGATTATCATTTCTCCATAGGTCTGCTGCTTACAACATGGGAAAGAGTTGATTCATATCAACTGCTCAGTGCTAATCAGTGAATTTTCCTTCACAACCCTAGTAGGCTATTATTTGCCACCCTAACCGATTAGTCAGATTGTAAACCTAATACAATCTCTCCACCCCCACCCCCACTTTCACTGCGCCCTTCAAGGGCCTTATTCTAACCTTTTTTTACAATCAAGCACAATTTACAGTGTAGTACATGTACATGTAGTTTGCATCGAAAGAAGGCCTTAAATAAATTTTTTTTTCAGTAGGCTGGAATTATTAAACACTGGGATTCATATATTAATGTCCACAATCTGTGGAAGATTTGCAAAAGGATTTCCCAATCCGATTGGTTGCTTGCTATATGACTTGACAGCTGTGCAGATCACTTCTTGTAGATTAAATCTACATGTATTGTACACAGTATGATGGCAGATGGCAGTGCCAGTAGGGAGTCCATGGATGCAAAATATTTTAGACAGTGCAGTAAAGGCTCATATGATAAGCTTCTGGAATGCAGTACAATTCATGAGATGGTCAGGTTTCAAGTTAAACTTGGAAAATGGTATTGACGTGTTAATCTTGTCTGACTTCTAAGGCCACTTTTGGTTTAAAAAAAAAAAAAAAAGACAAGAAACCAAGACTTCACCTGGGGATGATCCAATTACATGTATAAGGCATCCCAAGGAACTGACAGATGATAACCATTACTAGCTGAATAGGCAGTGTCGGTCTGTGGGCAGTGTTTAGGATTTTGAGACCGGTGTAACAGGCCAAAATATACCCCCTGCCCAGGCTATACCCGGGTTTAAACTGGCCTAGCCCAGAATATATCCCGGGGTATATTCTGGGCTAGGCCAGTTTACACCCCGGGGTTACTTTGGGCTAGGCCAGACTATACCCCCCCAGTCCAGATTATACCCCCTACTTTTTTTTTAAAAACAAGCCAAGACCACAGTTTATTTCAGCCTATTCTTTATCACTGTCATCAGATATCATATTAATACATGTACATACATGAACACATTCTTGACACTCATAAATCATAATACAATTTAGAGGAAATAATAATAACAGTTTATTTCAGCCTTAGTCTAAATTGGTGTACACACATACATTCTTGACACCTGTTAATCATGATACATTTCAGAGGAAACAAACATGCATTAAAAGGGTTGAGTATATCCATTCAAACTGATATGATTAGACTGCGGCATTAATTTCACTCGGGTCTGTTGATATTATTATTATTATTGTTATTATTATTATTTTGATAATTGGTTGGCCATGACATGAACATGCATTGTATTTTTTGTTACAATGATGCAGAGAGAAAAGACTGGGAAAGAACACACAGAGAAAAAAAATAATGAAAACATAATAATAACCCAACTGACAGATGATGCAATTCCATCATCCAGCAGATATTAAATACTTCACATAAAACTAAAAAGACATTTAATTTTTTTTCTCCTGATGAACTCCACCTGTCCAGATCCACTTGAACCGTTACAGAATGCCAACCAGTAATATACGATAATAACAATAAGAAAACAAAATCATCTTATTTACTCTTGAAAATAAAGAGAAATATCAATATCAGAATCATCATCATCATCTTGGAATAATACACAGATATAAGAGGGAGTGTAAAATGGGCAGTGTAGGCCTACAAATCATTCTAGAATCTATAAGCAGAAATATGTGTGTATCATCTATATATATAAAATGTGTTAAATACTTTCAACTTTTCAAGTAGAACTTTACAGAGAGCTTTAGTGAAATAGCCTTGACTGTTGTGTAGACTGACAGAGCAAGTCCACTGAGACAAAAGTAATGCATTGTAACAAGTAATTAGATCTATAGCATGTTAAGGCAAAATTCTATGGATAATGTTGCATTAACAATATTTTTTGTTAATGAATATTATTCTTTGATAATTTGTAGAAAGATATACATTTCATGTACTTTATGGTTTAAGACACTGGATTAGTTTGCAAGGCATTTGAAATATTAAACTTTCGTGCTATAGTGAATAAGGGCATATCACTCGCGAGTGAAATAAAATAATTTAAAAAAAGACCTTGTCCGTCTTTACCTTCCTAAGCTTGACACGTCCCTTGCCAAGGGATTTAACAACTGTGTATTTGCACGCAAAAATACTCTAAAATGACTTCATTTTTATGAGTGTGTTAATTATTTCATCCATTGCGACTAAGTGTATGTCAGTGCCAAAGAAACAATACAGTGCAAATTTTACTCATGGGCAACCAACTACAAAAACAACTACAACAGTCATGACAACCAACGTGAGTGAAATGAGGGTTAAAGTTGAATCATGATCAGTTTGAATGGATATTCAACGCATAGCATATCAATACAGTATACATAATAATGCATGTTTTTTCCTCTGAATTATATTATGATTTACGGAGGTCAAGAATGTATGTATGTATGTATGTATTACTATGGTGCCCGTTGACAGTTATAAAAAAAAATGAATTAAACTTTGATTGAAATAAACTGTGGTCTTTACTTGTTTATATATATATAAAAATAGGGGTATAATCTGGACTAGTGGGGTATAGTCTGGCTTAGCCTAAAGTATACCCCTGGGTATATACATGTCCTGGATAGCCCAGAATATACCCGGGGACATGAAAATAGGATAGACTCCTTTAACCCCTGGTGTAGTCTGGCGGGGAGATAATGTGGCCTGCTATACTGGGGTTAACGTGCCTTAATATATTTTGCACCCCAGGTATATTCTGGGCTAGGCCAGTTTATACCTGGGGTAAACTTTGGCTAGGCCAAACTATATTCCACCAGTCCAGATTATACTCCCATATTCAGGCAAAATATTCAAGGATACAACATTAAGTTTTTAAAATTTTATTTCACCCGCAAGTGACATGCCTGTCACAAATCCCAGACTGGGAGATGTAATAATGATTATAACAAGACAACAATCACGAACGAACAAGTTTAACACTTAACAGAACAACCCATCAGACTCACACATTTATTATACATATACATAAAGATAATAGCGCAAATACAGACATTATATTATTCAATTCAACTGTCGTACAACGGCCTTCTCCCTTACGCACACTTCCTCGGGTCCACAACCCGGTAGTTACTTTCTAAAGACACTTCGGTCTCAGCTTCTCCTCTCCATGTCTTAATAGCACATTAATATTTCAATGGCACCGCAGTCTCTCAATAGCCCCTTCCTATTGCCATAACACATTAGCATTCCAATAGCACATCAACATGGCAATAGCACATTAGCATTTCAATAGCACATCAACATGGCAATAGCACATTAGCATTTCAATAGCACATTCACAATCATATATACGTCCCTGTCGTTGGCCAGACTGCCACGACTCATGTGCCTCTACTGTCCTGCACCGACAGCTTCACTTCTGGCCTATGTGCGGCCTTCGGCCCTATGCTGGCCCTATCCCCTGTGCTCACCGTAGGCGGCCGACCCCGGCACCAGTCATCACTGGAAAAAACACTACTCCCAAGTCTTCCGACTGCTCCCCTTATGTTCGCCCTCTGGGGCTTTCTCTTGCGTCCGCTTTCTAAGGACGTCTTAGTGTGCAGTGATAGTAATACAGCGCTCTCGCCTCATTCAGACCCCCCACCACTCACAACATGCACGCTTTAACGTTAACTAACAGAAGTCAATATAGGTGAGCAGCCTCACTATCCCGTGAGTCATTCCCCCACTTCCATGCCCCCGTAATCTCTGAATTCCGCTCACTCCACTCGTGACAATGCCTTTATTCACTGTAGCACGTAATTGCAGTCCTTCAAATGCCATGCAAACTAATCCAGTGCCTTAAACCATGAGCTACATAAAATGTATATCTTTCTAAAAATAAGTTATCAAAGAATTTACTAACAAGAAATGTTAAAGCAATATTATGATCCATCAAATTTTTGCCGTAACATACTGTAATTACTTTCTACAATGCACTGTTGTCTCGGTAGATCTAATCTGTCAGTTTAAACGACTATCAAAGCTATTTTACTAAAGCTTTCTGTCCAGTTCTACTTGAATAGTTGTAAAAATTTAACACATTTTTTACACACAGTTGGTAAACACACGCTACTTATAGATTCTAGAATGATGTGTAGGTTATTTTTATATTCCCTCTTATCTTTATAATTTTCCAAGATGATGATGAGGATGATTCTGATATTGATTATATTCTCTTTATTTTCAAGAGTAAATAAGATACTGTATATTACTGGTTAGAATTCTGTAACGGTTCAAGTGGATCTGGACAGGTTAAATTCATCATGTGAAAAAAATTTAGTATACATTTAGTTCTGTGTGAAGTATTTAATGCCGGTTGGATTGGATGATGGAATTGCACCATCTGTCAGTTGGGCTATTAAAATGTTGTTGTTGTTTTTTCTCTGTGTGTTCTTTCCCGGCCTTTTCTCTCTGCATTATTGTAATTTTGTATGTAGATCTAATTGTTCTGACATATCAAGCACATTTCTGATTTTCCAAAAAATTAAAATAAAATTCAGATGACTTTACATTTATGACTCTTATAATTATTTCATACCTTGCCACCAAGTATATGTCAGTGATGCCAAACAAAAAAATACAATACATGTTTAACTCATGGACAACTAATTATAAAAAAAAGAACAAAAACAATGATAATACCAACGGACACAAGTAAAATTAGTGTTAAAGTTTAATCATATCAATTTGAATGGATTTTCAATCCTCTTGTATATCAGTGCTTTTTACTGCATGTTTATTCCTCTTAAATGTATCATAATTTACAAGAGTCAAGAATGTATGCTTCAATATATATGATACCTGATGACAGTGACAGTGAACAATTTAAACTAAAGTTGAAATAAACTGTGGTCTTACTTTGTTCTTAAAAAAAAGTAGGGGGCATAATCTGGACTGCGGGGGGGGGGGGGGGGATATAGTCTGGCCTAGCCCAAAGTATACCCCGGAGTATAAACTGGCCTAGCCCAGAATATACCCCCTAGGCTATTTGATTTTGTGTTTCGTAAAAAGGGCGTGTAAAAATAGTTCCCCAGATTAGATTAAAGCCTCAAGTACAAAAACTCATGCACTTAATAAATTTCGGGTTAGTGTCAAATGACAACCACTACGGTAACAGCGTACTAATATACCCCCTAGGCCAGTTTAACCCCGGGTATAGTCTGGCGGGGGTATAATCTGGCCTGCTACACCAGTAACGTTGTTATGATGAATGCGTGGCTCGATTTCTTTTTCTAAAGTCCCTTAACACATGCACAGAGGAAAAGAGAGAGAGAGAGATGTACTCTTTTATCTACTATCATGAATCTAAAGGTTTTCAGCCAGGGATTCATGAGTCAAACAAAGTTCAAAACAACTCCTCCTCTCCGCCCCCCCCCCCCCCCCAAGGTGGGGGGTGTTTCAGGTGCCGAAAACATCTTTTCAGAAGTTTTCAAAAGGGTCATGAAGTTATATGATTGTCAAAAACCAGTGATTTAAAGTGTCATGTCTATAGTACAGCTGTATGTCACTATTGTCACTATTTGTCATGGCAGTGCAAAAGGCTGATCTTGGGACAGTTAATGAAAAATATGACATTTGACACTGCCATTGCCTTTGGCACAATGACTGATTGCTTTTGCCAATGTTTCCTTTCCACAGGCCCATCAATGAAGTATGGTTAGGATTTTTTGCTAAGCTCCCGGGTCAGGTAATGATAATGAAAGTTTGTAAGATCTGAGATTGAGCTATGTGTAATTCTAATGAATGATTGTCTTTAACTTAGTTTAGTGGTACTAACTGCTATTGCTGGTGTACATGTACTTCTTCTGACAGGGTGTGAAACATCTCTGAATAAAATACATGTACATGCATATGTATTTAAGAAACTTGAATCTTGAAGCAGATTATGACAATAGAATTTAATGCTAATGATTACATGTATAGCTGTCGGTTGAATGAAAGCTTGGTAGCTCCTCTGTTCTATTGTTATTATGAATGAATGTCTATCTGCTGGTCACTGCCTTATTATGAGCAGGGGTGAGGGGAGGGGGGGGGATGTTTGTCAGATGTCGTAAATTTGCCTCAACCCATACACTACATGCACATGTACATACATACACTGTACTTTACTCTTGTACTCTTGATGGAGAGATAGAACTATAGAAATTTATTCATTGCATTAGGCAGCTTTAGAGAATTCATCATTGTTAGTTACTCAAGAGGTAAAGATGAATTACATGTACTTGGAAACGCCATCTTGTCTAAACCAGCATATATTTGTGTTGGATGAACTACGAGTGGGTAATGTGGTTACTGCGTGGGTTCAATAGTAACTCCCTTAAGGATACACAGGATTAACAAACACAGGGTTCTGCTGTCAATCTTATTTATTCAAAAGCCTAACAAAGGTATCACTACCAAACAAAAGCCAAAAAAAGAAGAGAAACCCAGAAAAGAAGCCCAAAAAAAGAAACCCAGAAAAAGAAGCCCAACCAGCCATAAGCTGGAACAAGAGAAAAAGACAAAAATATGATTAGGATATAATGACAACATTAATCAGGCAATCAATGGTGGACATACATAGTAATAGTATTAAGTATTAAATCAAACAACAACAACATACATGTAATATAGAATTTAAGCAATAACCAACTGGATATGTATGCATGGAATAAAATAGCGCTAAGGTTAATGAATAACAACTACAAGTGGCTATATCATACACACGAGGAGTTTCCTAGTACACTGGCAACATAGACTAATTAATGTACTAATCAAAGTATGAAGGACATAACAAATGAAGGGGCAAGAACACAATAGTTTCGCTCCGCTGAGCCGGTGTACAACACATCCAGAGTGGCCATTCCATTTAATAACGCAGTGGCCAACATGGCCCACTGACCGTCCATAACACAGACGCTGCATCCCAATGCAGGCCATCCTCATAGGCCCACTCCCATTATTAGTACTAACCCGCCCCAGGGCTATTGTATTGGTTACTTCCCTTCCCAATCGATACTGAAGGGTCATGCCCGTTGACCTTAGCCGCGGAGCTATGCCGCCAGGCTAACGTGTATGACACACCACTAGATACATAAAGTAATGTGTACATTCCTTAAAATGAAACTGTCCTTCACACACTTACGAAACTCATATAGAAGCATAATACATCTGGATAACTATAATGCATGCACATGATATATATATATATGTCGGAGAGACTCATTGCAACATGTGTAGACTCACTGAAACATTGTTCATCCACCGCCGCACATAGAACAATCCTGGGGCTCACCCATGTGAGGCCCAACTAATATTATACATCTCCAATACATGTAATTAATTACACATCTTAAACACTAAACACGCAATCACAATCACACTGCTCTCTATAGCATAGTGGTACTGGCAAGGTACACAAATACCCGTAATACAATCAAGCGTATAGTGCCGCTCGCTGTAACATAAGCCATCCACATCAACATGTCAGGAAATCCTCACTGCCTACCACAACAAGGCAATGCTACACATACACTATATATAGGCACACAAGCAAATCGTGATAGCTTGGTTAGCGAGCCATCATTATCATCTAGCACCGCAAACGTTAACTTTGACAATAAAGTCACAATATCAAGACACTGTACTGCAAAGCGCATCTTACACGAATAATGACAATGGCAATTACCGTTGAGCCGGACTCATAATGGTCTCTGTAGATCAGCATTCTCTACGCGGCATCCAAGAAAGGGGGGGGGGGGTGCGCAAATTAAAGTCACTTCTAATATAATAGTCTCCAACTTACCCAAAGTCTCTCTGCTACTGGCGCAACTGGACTAGGCCATGTTTTGGGCGAGGCGCGCCACGGCAGGCCGCCGCCGGCCTAGGTTCACTGTGCTGTCGGCTCTTGTCTCTGCGTCTTTGATGGAGTGTGTCGACCACTCGAACCGCATCTTATTTATGAGCCCGCGCGGACGTCCGAGAGAGCTATTACGTAGCCCGTGTTGCACAAGTGAAAGGCTCGGACATTGAGTCCAGCCCGACAACATAACCGGTTAGGGTCCTAACACAATCGAATTTACAGTACGGTTAAAAGGGTGCACACAAAAGTCAATTAGGTATCCCAGTAAACTGCAGAAATTACTCTAACGTCCCCTCCAGCAATAATTGAATAAATTTGACCCAGGTTGGATTTATCGGGGATAACATGCGTCTAACTCGTGGTTTACTTTAAATCCGAGATCCTCTTATTAATTATTTCAATAGGACACGTGCAT
The DNA here is from genome assembly GCA_963931925.1 of Onchidella celtica. Taxonomy (NCBI): domain Eukaryota; kingdom Metazoa; phylum Mollusca; class Gastropoda; order Systellommatophora; family Onchidiidae; genus Onchidella; species Onchidella celtica. Next base: position 39,837,929 of record OZ007570.1, on the reverse strand, counting down.
CAAAGTACAACGAAATTAGTACCATTATAAAGTAGAAACTTGCTGCTACAATTCTAACTGACTACTTATACCAGAAACCCGGTAATAGTTTTAATATAAATTTTCAAAGTGTCAGGACTAACAACATTCGACAATTATGTGCGGGATACTTTCGTCCATTAATACGACGTATCTCCATTGATAACAAACGTTATCATGAGTACCTATTTTGTACCGATAGGGTATTGTCTACTCTCAAAAATGAATTCGGGTTCCCGTCTTTCTGTCGGTGGATAACAACGAAGGAGCGAGTTGTAAGAAACTTAAAGCCATGATATAAGAGTTGGAAGCCCGGTACATTTCCAACTGACCAATCAAAATGCGCGCTTTTCACCGTGATGTGAATAACGGGTCCCGCGCTAGTATTACAAGGGAAATAATCCAATTAATGGTGTTCGGCCAAGTGTCCATAAACTACTATGAGTGGCCGTCCCTCACTCACGCACCAGAGTTACCATGAAAGCACATATTAAAAATAGAAAATCGTTCATCCTCTCACATTCTCCCCTGCTAAGTCACGTAGTCCCTTACGTGACACATACATCAATTCAAAGGTTTACAAAAGACCACTGAAGGTATAATCAAACTCTAAGGGGCTATGATACCATCACTTAGGGTAGAACAATTGCAAAATACACACAGTGAACCGAAGTACAACAATGGTCCATCCTCTTTATAACTACTAACAGGTGGCGTGAACCGGCTAAGTTACTACTGGCATCCTGAAGATGTACACAACAGTCTCAGCTCTGGCTGTAGTAAGTTACATCATATGGACAAAACAACAGGTCCCAGACCTGCAACGGTGGTCCCAGACCACTATCAGGGTTAACGTAGGATCGAACAGTACAAAAAAATGCAATATGCTATAAGGGCACTAGGGCAATGAAAAAGGTAGGGTCAACATAGGCATTAAAAGTAATTGTGGAGAAAGCTAACATGGGCATACTCTCTAACTTAAAATCTTGAGGCGAGCTCACTTGAATTCGGTGGTCTATCATCTGGCCTGATGGAAACTCGGGGGGGGTCTTGATGGGTGCGCTCCCCTGCTCTTTCTGCACTCGCAGTCAATGTCTAATGTTAATCACTAATAAGAGTCAGAGGTCCAATCTCTGGGGTTGTCTGTGTGGGCGGCTGGACCGTCGCACAGGAGGTAGGCGCTGGGAAGTTGTCATCCCAGGTTGAGGGTCCGGTCGGGCTGCAGGTGGCTGGCAAGGGTGGTGGGCTGGGAGTACCAGACACTGGTCGACGCAGGCTATGGGGGCGGATGTTGCGGATACGTGTAGATTGCGGGATGAAATACCCGCAACGGGTCCCTGTTGACTGCAGTGGGATGGGTGGTGTACATAGGACTGGGATACAGGTCCTGAATCTTGAGTTGACGTTGGAGGGCGTTGGTCTTCGTGGCTCCATGGTTCCTATGGGGTGGGGCAGGGGTTGGCTGGCTGGCTGGGCCTCAAACTAAAAATTTCCACGGCTGGGTTTTCTACACTACAAACTAACCCTTCTGTGTATCCCACTTCTTGACACCAGAAAATGTTGGATGAACTACGAGTGGGTAATGTGGTTACTGCGTGGGTTCAATAGTAACTCCCTTAAGGATACACAGGATTAACAAACACAGGGTTCTGCTGTCAATCTTATTTATTCAAAAGCCTAACAAAGGTATCACTACCAAACAAAAGCCAAAAAAAGAAGAGAAACCCAGAAAAGAAGCCCAAAAAAAGAAACCCAGAAAAAGAAGCCCAACCAGCCATAAGCTGGAACAAGAGAAAAAGACAAAAATATGATTAGGATATAATGACAACATTAATCAGGCAATCAATGGTGGACATACATAGTAATAGTATTAAGTATTAAATCAAACAACAACAACATACATGTAATATAGAATTTAAGCAATAGCCAACTGGATATGTATGCATGGAATAAAATAGCGCTAAGGTTAATGAATAACAACTACAAGTGGCTATATCATACACACGAGGAGTTTCCTAGTACACTGGCAACATAGACTAATTAATGTACTAATCAAAGTATGAAGGACATAACAAATGAAGGGGCAAGAACACAATAGTTTCGCTCCGCTGAGCCGGTGTACAACACATCCAGAGTGGCCATTCCATTTAATAACGCAGTGGCCAACATGGCCCACTGACCGTCCATAACACAGACGCTGCATCCCAATGCAGGCCATCCTCATAGGCCCACTCCCATTATTAGTACTAACCCGCCCCAGGGCTATTGTATTGGTTACTTCCCTTCCCAATCGATACTGAAGGGTCATGCCCGTTGACCTTAGCCGCGGAGCTATGCCGCCAGGCTAACGTGTATGACACACCACTAGATACATAAAGTAATGTGTACATTCCTTAAAATGAAACTGTCCTTCACACACTTACGAAACTCATATAGAAGCATAATACATCTGGATAACTATAATGCATGCACATGATATATATATATATGTCGGAGAGACTCATTGCAACATGTGTAGACTCACTGAAACATTGTTCATCCACCGCCGCACATAGAACAATCCTGGGGCTCACCCATGTGAGGCCCAACTAATATTATACATCTCCAATACATGTAATTAATTACACATCTTAAACACTAAACACGCAATCACAATCACACTGCTCTCTATAGCATAGTGGTACTGGCAAGGTACACAAATACCCGTAATACAATCAAGCGTATAGTGCCGCTCGCTGTAACATAAGCCATCCACATCAACATGTCAGGAAATCCTCACTGCCTACCACAACAAGGCAATGCTACACATACACTATATATAGGCACACAAGCAAATCGTGATAGCTTGGTTAGCGAGCCATCATTATCATCTAGCACCGCAAACGTTAACTTTGACAATAAAGTCACAATATCAAGACACTGTACTGCAAAGCGCATCTTACACGAATAATGACAATGGCAATTACCGTTGAGCCGGACTCATAATGGTCTCTGTAGATCAGCATTCTCTACGCGGCATCCAAGAAAGGGGGGGGGGGGTGCGCAAATTAAAGTCACTTCTAATATAATAGTCTCCAACTTACCCAAAGTCTCTCTGCTACTGGCGCAACTGGACTAGGCCATGTTTTGGGCGAGGCGCGCCACGGCAGGCCGCCGCCGGCCTAGGTTCACTGTGCTGTCGGCTCTTGTCTCTGCGTCTTTGATGGAGTGTGTCGACCACTCGAACCGCATCTTATTTATGAGCCCGCGCGGACGTCCGAGAGAGCTATTACGTAGCCCGTGTTGCACAAGTGAAAGGCTCGGACATTGAGTCCAGCCCGACAACATAACCGGTTAGGGTCCTAACACAATCGAATTTACAGTACGGTTAAAAGGGTGCACACAAAAGTCAATTAGGTATCCCAGTAAACTGCAGAAATCACTCTAACGTCCCCTCCAGCAATAATTGAATAAATTTGACCCAGGTTGGATTTATCGGGGATAACATGCGTCTAACTCGTGGTTTACTTTAAATCCGAGATCCTCTTATTAATTATTTCAATAGGACACGTGCATCAAAGTACAACGAAATTAGTACCATTATAAAGTAGAAACTTGCTGCTACAATTCTAACTGACTACTTATACCAGAAACCCGGTAATAGTTTTAATATAAATTTTCAAAGTGTCAGGACTAACAACATTCGACAATTATGTGCGGGATACTTTCGTCCATTAATACGACGTATCTCCATTGATAACAAACGTTATCATGAGTACCTATTTTGTACCGATAGGGTATTGTCTACTCTCAAAAATGAATTCGGGTTCCCGTCTTTCTGTCGGTGGATAACAACGAAGGAGCGAGTTGTAAGAAACTTAAAGCCATGATATAAGAGTTGGAAGCCCGGTACATTTCCAACTGACCAATCAAAATGCGCGCTTTTCACCGTGATGTGAATAACGGGTCCCGCGCTAGTATTACAAGGGAAATAATCCAATTAATGGTGTTCGGCCAAGTGTCCATAAACTACTATGAGTGGCCGTCCCTCACTCACGCACCAGAGTTACCATGAAAGCACATAATAAAAATAGAAAATCGTTCATCCTCTCACATTTGTATTACATGTAGTGTTAATTTTCATGGTTATTTGATTTTGTGTTTCGAAAAAAGGGCGTGTAAAAATAGTTCCCCAGATTAGATTAAAGCCTCAAGTACAAAAACTCATGCACTTAATAAATTTCGGGTTAGTGTCAAATGACAACCACTACGGTAACAGCGTACTAAATACGCACGTGTATTTGGGTTCGCAAGTGCGCAAGCCCATTTTTGTGATGAAAGGTATGCACAGTGGAACTTGGTTATAACGAGATGAGTCGTTGCGGTCGAAATTTCTGATTATACCCTAGGTTAATTTGAAGAACGTCGCCATCAATACATGTACATGTATATGTACATGTATTAATAAAAATTCAAGAAAACCCCCTTGTAACGAAAAGACTCGAAAACTTCTTGAACCAATCTTTCTGAACATTTGGCACGAAGAAGTGAAATTTGGTTGAGGGTGTTCGTAGGAATACGTATGACACAATGCCATAGGCGCGAACCTAGGAATGGGCCTGGTCCTTAAAATGTACAAATGAATTGTTAACACAATTGGTGAGAGGCGTTAACTCACGGCTGTTGTTACGGGGCAGTATTTTTACCTATCATAGCTGAGACTAAAAGAACATGTTATGAATGCACACTAGCATCTTGTTCAAAATTGACGAAATATTATAAAAACCACAGGAAAAAAAAATGTGGGGTTGTACTGGGCTTAAAATTGGCAAAAAGAAAAAGTTGTATGTAGCAAAGCCTCGCGCAAGAAGTAATACCCAAACGATACAATAAAACGAAAAGAAAAAGGGAAGACAGAAATTACCGATATTTCGATTAAAACCTTTCTCAAGTCAGTTTTTTTTTTTACATGGAAAATTGAACAGATAAAACAATCGAAGAATTAAAAAAATGCAGAATATGAAATTTCAGAATCAGTACGTTACGTAGACTTAGCTGCAAGTTCTGACTTGCATTTCCGTAGAGAAGTATGTCCGCCAATGCGTTTTATCGGATCTATAGAAGTAGGAAGTACTTCCTACTTAGCTATGATTGTATCATTTGGATAGTAGATCTTAAGCGAGGCTTTGCTACACACATGTACGACTTGTTCCTTTTTTGCATATTTTTGACTGGCGCCTTGTTCAGTTATTGACACCGCGGTGTCCGCTGGTTTTGGACTTGGTAGAAGTCAGAATAGCAGGACAGAATGATTGCGAAAATCGTTATTTTAGTACCGTATGTGTAATGTCTTCTGTTCAGTCTCACCTATGCCATTTGTCCGTTAATGTTGGGGTCAGTGGAAGTTTTTTTGTTCGGTTTTTTTTTTTTTTAGGTTTCTTACTGGTTATAATGTAAACCAGCAGCGTTTGTGACGTCCGCTCTTTTCAAATACATGAACTCATTTCTTTACGTCACTTTCACCTGTCTTTCCTGTGTCTCCTCCTATTTTTTTTTTCTATTTTCCTCTGATTTCACACACCCCCTTCTCTCTCTCTCTCTCTCTCTCTCTCTCTCTCTCTCTCTCTCCCTCTCTCTCTCTCTCTCTCTCTCTCTCTCTCTCTCTCTCTCTCTCTCCCCCCCCCTCTCTCTCTCTCTCTCTCTCTCTCCCCCCCCCTCTCTCTCTCTCTCTCTCTCTCTCTCTCTCTCTCCCTCTCTCATATTTCTTTCACTTCAGCTCGCTACTTCACCTACTTGATCTCCTTCCCACTTAAAAAAAAAATAATTTTGTAAGATCATTCCCATTACGCGACCTCAGTTCTTGTTTGTTCCAACCTGACTCTGTGCGCAACTGAGAAATTCCACGTTGAACGTTTGCGGCTTAAGTATTTTGATAAGGAATTAGAATACATCGGAACTATGAAACAGCTTGATAAGTGCCACGGTGCAATTTAAACATGTCAGAGCGTGCATTTGATATACCTCCTCTACATACTAAAAGTTCTCCAGTTTTTTGTTGTTGTTGTTGTTGTTTTTCAGAAAAAGAAGATAGTACAAACAAGAACCAAGTCAGTGATTAGTTTTACCTGCATGCTTTTATTTCATCAAAGCTTCTTCAAAATTTCTTTAAAAGAGATTGCTGGCGTTGAATAATGAAGAAAAATAATGAAAACGTGGTATTTACACATGGAAAAATAGCCAATGGTGGAATTTTGACAGTAAACGAAATGATTTCTGCAGTGTAACTTTCACAGTGAAACTGGTTTTTAAACCAGATCAGAGAGCTGCACAGTATGCAGCCCTGGTTCTCGTTTGTTCTGTTCTGTCTCTATTTTCTGAAAAACTGGAGATCTTTTAGTATGTGGAAGAGATACAACAATACGTTACGGCACTTGTCCAGCTGTTTCACAGTTCCGATTTATTCTAAATCATAACACTACTAAGGCCGCAAACGTTTCATGTCGAATTTCTCAATTATGCTAAAAGTGGATTTGGGACAAACAAGAACTGAAACATCGCCGCCAGTAGTCACCTCCCTTTTCTCGCCCCTCCCACCCCCGCCCCCCCCCCCCGTCATTTTTGAGGCGATCATTGTTAGATAATCTAAAGCTTTCATCATCCAGATGTAAAGTTTATGGGTAGACATATACGGTAAAATATGCGGAGAAATTTCGTTTTACAACATCTTCAACATTGTTAAACAAACATGGGTTTTGGAGGCTGTGTCATCGTGTCTTCCAAATGTCACACGGAGGGAGGTCTGACATTGTCAGGTATTGGAAGCGGAAGAGCAAAGCACTGGGGAAAATTTTGAATTCTGCAAACAACAACACCTATTCCAGTGACCTGCATAATTATATCATATAATAGTAGCACGTCTCTGATATGTACTCTAATCAATAATCGATTCTTTCTCTGAGAACAGAAATGGTGGTGCTGACCATAATGTAACCAAAGCGGCAGAGTGTTTGTTTTCTGCTTCTTAATATCTTGTTTGGAGAAAGTAGTACATGTAATAGTATGTATGTGTCTAGGTAAGGAAACTATATTTTGAGCGGGGGCAGGGGAGTTTGTTTATTGTTTATTTCGGGAGTCTTTTTCTTCGTGGGGAGAGGGCAATTTTTGTGTGCACACTGGCCCGATCAGGGCAGCAGGGCCCAGTTGCACGACTGACTGCCAGACGCTAGTAGTCAACTAAATCTGGAAGACTTCCAAATTTAGCTGACTGCCAGTCTAGTTGGGTTGCACATGTCCCATTTTCGCTGGATGTCAACTAAAGTTGGCTTCCAATCCTGTAGGTGGGCTGACCGTACTCTAAATCTGGTAGTCAACAACATGGCGGGCATTGTACATGTTTTGCAGCTGCGGCATGCACGACGTAAACTTTTTAGAAACAGAATAGATCCTCTCTATGAGTATGATGATGAAGAACTAATAGAGAGGTTTCGATTTCGAGAAGAGGAAATCAGATACATCGCTGACCTATTGAGAAATGATTTGCAATTTGCTTACAATCGCAAGGGTTCCCTTTCCCCTGAAATGCAGCTGCTTGTGGCTTTGCGTTTTTTTGCGACTGGATCCTTACATATCGTTGTTGGCGACACTGTGGGAGTACACAAAAGCACTGTCTCGCGAACAGTCCATCGAGTGGCTGCAGCTTTGTTTCGGCGGGCACGACAGTATATTCATTTTCCAAACCAACAAGGAGCAGATGAACAGAAACGTTTGTTTCACGCAAAAGCAGGATTTCCGAATGTCATAGCCTGTATTGATGGGACTCACATTCGCATACAAGCGCCTATCTTCAACGAAAATGAGTACGTGAACAGAAATGGTAAACATAGTATAAATGTTCAAGTTGTCTGTGACGCACAACTACGTGTGGTGAACTGTGTTGTTCGTTATCCGGGTTCAGCTCACGATGCACGGATTGTGAGAGAGAGTTCAGTCTGGCAACACTTTGATGGACAACCCAAGCTTCTGGATGGGTTCATACTCGGAGATTGCGCATACCCACTCAGGAACTGGCTTCTCACGCCGATTTTGAACCCACAGACAGCAGCAGATGTGAGGTACAATAATGCTTTCATTGGCACGAGAATAACCGTTGAGAGGTGCTTTGGTGTGTTGAAGCGTCGTTTCCACTGCCTACATAGTGAGCTGCGATACAGTCCTTCAAGAGCCTGCAAAATTATCACTGCTTGTCTGGTTCTCCACAACATGGCCACAGAGTTCGGTACTCCCCTCCCAGAAAACGGTGATCTTCCTCCAGATGACAACGACGATAGTGATGCTTCCCCCAGTGACCAAACTCCAACACCAGCTGGCCGAGCCGTCCGTCAACATCTTGTTCAGAGCTTTTTTGGACAGCCAAGGTAAAACGTTCAAATGCACACAGGCAGGCACGCATACACATATATACGAAGAGAGAGAGAAAGAGAGACAGACCGACAGACAGAGAGAGACAGAGAGAGAGAGACAGAGGGAGACAGACAGAGAGCACAGAAACATTATCTTGCTTGTTTTTGTTGTTGTTGTTGTTTCCAATGAATCATTTTAATGCACAAAACCTTTTTCTTTTAAGTTCCATAGATTTTTTATTTATTTGAAGTTATGAAATAAAACAAAGAAAAGATCAATGGTACACTCATTTCTTCCAAAACTAACTTCTTTAAAGCAGAAAGCTTAATGCAACTCTTGTCCTTAATCATGAAACAAAAACTAAAATAACGTTCAAGTGTCTTTTCTCTACTTATTTCACGTAATGAAAAAAGGAATAAAATAACATCCCGCCTCTTTGGCATTAATAACTAAAATAACGTTCACGTGGCTTCTTGCTACTAATATCAGGATTTAAATCTGTATCAGATAATGATCATTGTTGCTGTTAATCGTAATGGTGGATGTGTACACACAGAGATGAGGCTAGTTTTTGTCTTCGGTTTTCAAACGCTTGATCTCAAGTTCAAGTTTCTCGTTTTTTAAAGCAAGGTTTTTCATTTGCATTTCCTTCAATTCAATTCCTTTTTTGAGATATGCCTCATACAAGTCATGAGATGCCGTTGTTGGTGAAAATCGTCTCTTGCCACCTCTTTCAGGGACCACCGTGCTGCTGGATTGCCGTGTGGTGGTGGTGCTGCTGCTCGTGCTTGAAGGTTCAGGGCTGCCACGGAATTGGCCTTCCCTTGCTATCAGGAATCCATGGGAATCTGTCACCACGTGGAATGGCCTTCTCGAAGAGCTGGTCAAGGGTGTCGATGACCTGCTGTCATTGGCCTGCGACTGTGTGCAATGATCGCTTTGTTCACGTGTGCCTGCAGACAACATAATAATAGACACCATGAATAGTTTAATTCCTTCATTTATCCTATATTCTTTTGGACCCTCAACATTCACTAAACTATGCTGTATTTTTTTCCATTCATTGAATTAATTAAATTTAACTTGTATACAAATAATTGATATTAGACACAAAAAAGAAAGAAAATTACAAAAATAAAACAATGGGACTATTTAATAATGAACAAAAAAACTGAATAAGAAAATCAAAATTTTAAAATAGAACATCAGGTGAGGAACAATTAAGAATTAGAATAGTATAAGTCTTTAAGACATTACAATTAAGAATATGAATAATATTAATATCAGATTTGCAGGTACACTTAACATTTCTGTTGCATTTTATTTTAAAATAATGTACTTTCCATTTGCACGTAAGAGAAAGAAGTGTAGTTTGGAAGTGTTTGCGTTTGTGCGTTTGTTCTTGCATGAATGTGTAATTTGGATTTGGATTTTTGGTTAGTTTGAAATGAAAACAAAAAACTCGTTAATTTAATCTTACGACACAACTTCATACTTGGTATTTATTATTTTCTTCCTGAGGTGTGGATATGTCTACAGTTTAATTGCTTTTCCAAGTTTATAAAAAAGAAAATGAGCAAGAGCTGTTAGTTATCTTACCAACAGGCAAAACGTGAAAGGTGTCACAATCAGGCATATCCTCATCACGAGAATCTGAAAAAAAAAGAATCAAGATCAAAACAACCGCTGACAATCATAAGCTATGAAATGGCATACGTTTGTTGGATTATAAATGAGACAATGACAAAGCCTGAATGTTACATTTGTGTTCCAGCCACATCAAACAATTTCCGAATAATGTTCACTTGGCTTGGGGCAAAGTTTTAGTATGCAACCCAGTGTCAGTATACAGTGACTGGAAGAGATAACTGCGACTGATATTCTTGTGTGACAGCCTCAAGTTTATTTGCCTATGCAGCACTGTCAAAAGATGAACATAGTAATAACAAGATCGCAAGCCATATAAATGTACTCCCAGTTATGATTAGTTTTGTCTTGCGCACGTGCAGTGGCATCAATACTATTTATAGAACTTAAGGGACTCAGTTCCGACCATTTTCATTCCAAGTTTCCTTCAATTCGGTCAAATAAATCCAAAGATTTCGGCAATGATGTGCTTTGTGTAAACTGTGCACGCCGAAGGTGAAGTTCATTTGACAACGTAAACAAAATCAGACAGTATATATTTGTTAAATTTACCTTCAATCACATCCCCAGTGTCGATTCCGCCACCGATTCCAAACGTCAGCTCCGAATCGGCTCCAATAATGTCAGCAATGATGCTTGTATACGGTCCTTCTTTAGGCTGTGGGCCTCCCCCTGTTTTCGGCCGCTTCTTCTGTGCAAGATGTGTTCGTGCATCGCTGCACAGTTTCTGCCACTTCGTTTGTATCTTCTGTTTGCTTCGAACTGTAAACGACACAGCGTTTACAGCTTCCACGACTACCCCCCATGCATCATTCTTTTGTTTCAGCGATAGTGATGCTTTTAATTTTGATTGCAGAATGCCTTTATTCAGGGAAAAAGCATCCAACAATGCTAATATTTCCTTGTGTGAGAAGTTTTCCTTTCTCTCTCGTTTCTCGACCACACTTTCGGAATTAAGAGCTGCCATCTTGGATTACACGGGAACAGGGAAAATCGGGAAAATCATAGAGTCTATTTATAAATATGTGACATAGCTCCGTTAGTTGGCTGCTAGTTGACTTAGTTGGCTGCTAATTAGCAGCCAACTAAAATTGACTCGTGCAACGCATCTAACAACTGACTTCTAACTAGAAGTCAACTAGGGGTTAGGAGCTTCTAAATTGGAAGTCAGTCATGCAACTGGCCCCAGGCCGCCAAGTGTGTGTACACAGCAAACCTATCGATAACTAATGATTAATTTGAACATTTAGAGTTTCACAAGAGATCGATCATCGACCCATAAGTATTTGCAGCTCATAAGCCCAGTAATGTGTAGAGGTTTACTAATTTTGTATGCCTGATAGCTTACAAAGCACCTTTACTAGGTCCATGTGGGCGCGAAGGCGAGAAAAATAATACGTCATGTGCATGTATAAATTTATGACGGCTAGAGTGCTTGCCCTGGCATTATTATGTAGGGTATTTCGACCAGTCGGAAGAAAGTTTGCGATGCCATTGGCTTTTTTTTTATTTTTTAAACATACTTTACTGATACTTGTTCTACATAGAAAATCATGCAAGTAGGCCTATTGCAAGGCAAGGATGTTGATAAAGTTGTGTGAAGTTGAAAGCTTGGGTCTTAATGAGCTCATACTGTGGCGAAAATGCCAAAAACTGCTGGCGAGAATTTCTCATGCTATACATGTAAATGTAGTCTGTAAATATGCGTTTGCATGTACCGTAATCCTGCGCTTCTATAAATCTCACGTTGGACCTCCGGAAAATGTTGGTGCCCAGGACCGGCCTGAGTCATTGTCTGATCCTTTTCAAACCAGCAATTTTGTTTTATGGAATGAAAACGATGAGTGAAGTGCCGGTAGTGCAGTGAAATATGTAGTATATCAGTTTTTTAATTTGCTGTTGTTGTTAACAGAATGCAGGCCAGTTGTAAGATCTTCAGGTGTTCAAGGAATATTTTTCCAAGGCGCCGCAGGGAGGTAGGCCAGCCATGTTGTTTAACAAAAACAACAAAACATTAACTTGCAGTAAAAGATGCACTGTATGTAATGAGCCTGACCTTAATTTGTTCTCCGTCTGTCTTGAAGGATTGTGCAGTAAACCCGACAGAGCTATTTCTTCAGCCTAAGTTAAGCTATACCAAAGGGACAGTGATCAGGAAACAAGTTCAACATTTATTTACTTTCTAAAAGTTCTTTAAGTGTTGAGAAAGGCAAAGGCAATCGCTCAAATTTTGTGTAACGAAGTTTCACGTTGTGAATAAAATCAGTGCGTACCTTATGACACTTTTATGGGTGTTTTCTCAGATTTTATTTGATGGCGCTTCACATTTAAAGAAAAAACACGTACTGGTATTCATAAAAAAAACCGTGACGCTCGTGGTTCCAATAGAATAAGCCCCTACTTCAAAATACTCTCATTCACGAAACATTCAAATGGCTGTTTTATCTAATAATCGATCGAACGAATTTGAGCAGCCTGAATCTATTTGTGTGCCACCACTAACTGTTTATCGTTTATTTTAATTTATTGCTGATAATGGCAAACTATTTATGGGGTTGCATTTTTGTAGGCCTATACATTCGATTTATTATATGATTTCATTCAACCACATTGAGAGTCGAGTGCTATTTGGATTGATACCGGGCCGGTAAATGATAAATGGTTAGGCATTTTCAGCATAGTTTCAAAGCATGCTGGGTACTAAGATATAAACAGAAAAGGCCTTATAAAGTTCTCTGTGGTGGGAGCCCTCGGATACTACAGCAGCACGGCCTTCTCAGGGGCCTGTAATGATTGAGCTGCATTTACTTTTCATGTTATTGAACCTGAACAGATGAAAAGAAAATAGATTTAACGTTTACAGAACTCTCGCGGGCAACAGATCGAATATCCCCTGAAGAAATGCTTCATCATGTTCTTGCACGGATTTGTGGACAGAGAGTAGTACAAGTATTTAAAATTTGAGGGAGTTGACAGTAAGAGTGAATGTCTTAGCATTTGAGACATTCATTTTCTACAGTTTTAAACAAATTAATATGCATATTAATAGCCCTGTAGTTTGACGGTATTTGACGATTTAGCCTAATTATCGTGCGTGCCCAGATGCGAACTTGTGTATTTGCCAATTTATGAAAAATATAATAAAAAATTATATCTACATAAAACCAATGCCATTGCCAAACACAGTATCATTCCTGCTATATTTCAATTTATTGATTAAGTGTATTGAATTTGCACGGTCGTGCACTTGTATGCTTTGTTGTTCTGTGGTATAACCAATCAGGCAAACCAATGGAGTGCCATTGGCACGCCGCCTGAAGAGATTTGGTCGCCACCGACGAAAACATTGTGGCTTGGTGTCAGCAGAACAACCCTATGATCTTCTTATAGATTTCTCCATGGATGGCCTTATAATTAATCTCTGCTTTCCCTGGACGTATTATGTGTACATTTCTGTCCGAGACAGAGACGATATAATGACGGTGGGCTTGTGGGTGTGAAATTCGAATATGTCTACTGTGATGTGAAAAATAAAAAGCGTGTTTCAATTACCGGTAATGACTATACGTGCTAATCTTTCATACGATTTTTGTTTCCACATGATTTCATGGCATGTGTATGTAATCGTGAAGAAATTATTTCATTATTGGAGCATTATTGGACGTGCAATATTTTGTATTTAAACGGCCCATTTTTCTATGTTCGCATCTGTGCAAGTGTTCAGCTCCAGGATGCGTTGACTTTTCTCACCAAGTAGTCTAGTCTGTGAGGAGATTTGAAGATTTCCGTGGTATGAAAACTTAAAACAGAAGTGGATATTATGTTGAAATTATTTGACAGTGCACATGTGGCCGTCATATGGTGGTGTCAGATTTGGTGAAGCCGAGCATTTTCTTTGATCATTTGTAAAATATGGAGTTGCGTTAAGGTTGTTCTGTCTTGGGACTTGCGTTCTGTCAGCCCAAGTAGTTTGACCTCGTTTTTGAAGTGTTTGTTGTAGCTGAAATTAAATTCAACTCTTTAGTATTGGCAGTAGTATGTTACAGTTAATTGGCTTAATCCGATCAAGATGATTTGCTCGTGAAAGCCACATCGTTTTTTCGTTTGAATGGCAGCTATCGGAGGTGATAGCACTGATACTTATGGCAGATGCCAACAAGTGATTGTTCAAGAACCGGTACCACAAAGTCAGATTATTCAAATGATTATTCAAATGGCAGTTGATAATCATTGAAGCCACCCCATATTTCATTTGGTTTTTCTGTGCCTGCTAGTGCTACTGCATTTTCCAGACAAGAGATTGATTGTGAAGATTTTAGTAGCATTCTTGCTCAGCCGAAAGCAAAACTCTTTTGCTTAATAGAACAACCGGCGCTCTGCGGAATCAAATTGTGTGGTGAGATGAGACATAAAAACAGTGTGTTTTTGTGAGAGGTTAATGTTTTCGGTACTCATTTATTTGTTTAGATTTAACAAATGAGGTAACTTTCAAAACCTGCTAAGTGACTTTTTATTGATTTTGAGAAAACGGGCTACTTTTGTCAGTTTAATACTGAATCTGGGAGGATACTTATATTTTGAATGAAAAGCACATTGACTTTGCACGTTTTAATTGCCATGATGTTTTAGCTGTAGACAGGTTATATGGCTGATTTGATGTTAAGGACAGCAACTCATATTTTTTTGAATGTGACGTAGCAGATTTTGAAAGTTACCTCCTCAAATTAACCAGCTCTGGTTTTCTTTTGTTGTGTCATAGGCTTATGACTTGGAAGATTATTTATTGCGGGGTTACACATATGTTTTGAAGTGCCGGTATTGGTGTTTTTAGTGACAACTCAGATGCGAATTTTCTCAGTGTAATTTAAGCCGTTGTTGAGAGAACGTTTGGTTATCTTCGTTGTATTCCCAATAGTTAGTAGACTACTTTACAGCTTGCTTTTCTTAAACAGAAGTAATATTGGCGACCCTCCTGTGGATTTATTCTTGCCCCCTACTTGATGGAATCTAAGTACATATATTTATAAGGATATTGTTATCAAAATCTTCTGATGCAAAGCGAAGGAATAATACAAAACTATGGTAAGGCTATGTGTTTGTTGTAATGTTTTCAAGATGTGATTGTTACCTGTGACCGTATCAGATTGTTTGTATTCCACTTCCGATCTATCTATCTATCTATCTATCTATCTATCTATCTATCTATCTATCTATCTATCTATCTATCTATCTATCTATCTATCTATCTATCTATCCGTGCACCCGTTCGTCTGTCTGTCTGTCTGTCTGTCTGTCCGTCCACGCTGTCCTTGTGGCGGTGTCCCATACTCTGGACGACTGCCATACTTTTACCGGTCCTGTCACGTCTCTACCAAACTGACGATTGTGTTTATTTCTGCCGTTAAATTTGACCAAATTGCAATGTCGGGCTGTTGTCGCAACTCGTGTTTGTGAAACTCGACCATAATTACGTGCACTAGATTAGTTGAAAACTGCAACTGCCACTGAGTCTGTCGTTCATATAAGCTTAATTGCAAAGACTATGACTGACACGACTTTTTGTTTTGATCCAAGTGTTATACGCCAAAACTATGTCCACCCGACCAGTGTAATAAACCTAGCCACGCCAAACATTGCCATACCAAAACAGGCCATCCCCGAAGTGACTGTATTCAATCGCGTCTTTTACTTTGTCCTACATTTTGGTCCCCGGCGGTCTAAAATTTAATGTGGCAGTCACAACATTACGCATGCAGTCAAGAGAAATCTGCCAATTCCTCTGTAGAACTCCAAAGACAATTTGCCGTACGTAAGTTGACTCTGTCGAACGGATCGTTGCTGGACACTGTATGCTCGGGGAGCTAAGCAGCCTATTGGTTGACGGTATCGAATGCAAACATACTGTTTTGACTTATTTATGTATCGGCGCCAGGAGAGGGGTGCGTAGCACCAGAAAGTATGTACATGTATTGATTTAGATACACACCCTGTGGTAGAACATTAATAGTTAACAATAACATGCGCAAGGTGGCCTGTTTCAAGGTGCTGGTAATTTGGCGTGCTACAGGAAACTCGTGAATGAAGTAAAAAAAAGTCATATGCCTCTAGGTTGCTTTCTTTTCTCTTCTTTGTCTGTAATTGTACAGCGAAAGTGACCATTTCTTCTTTTTTGTGGTCACTGTTCAATAAAAAATATTGTCAGAATACATAGATACAGTGTTCAAGGCTGACAGCAAGTAAACATATCCGCCTATTCTGTGAATTGTACGTCTCTCTAATTAAAAAGACAACCTGGTAAAATTTCAATAGGTCACTTGCAGTTCGATCAAACTTTAAAAGTTTGGTGAAAATAAAACAATGATTTTTCCAATGAATCGAACGAGTGTGTATGTAATCATTTTATTAGCTAAAAAACCTAACGTGCCCGATTGGGAGGCCCTTTGCAAAGTTTGAAGGTGTCACGAAGCATATTACTGCAGGAAAATGGATGAAAGAGTACCGTACAGAAGTACCCAAGCGCTATAGGTATAAGACAGTGCATTATATTATACTAGATGAGCTAGGGGACAAGGTGGTCTAGAGGCAAGGTGCTCGCCTCTCATGCCAAGGGTCCCGGGTTCTAAACCCGGGCAGTGCAGGCATGTTGGAAAGTGGATTTTTCTCATATTTTCAAGTCCCTGGTCCTATTGGGGGGTAGGATCGAGTAGTTCTTGGAAATTGGATTTTTCTCATATTCTCAAGTCCCTGGTCCTATTGGGGGGGTAGGATCGAGTACCTAGTCTTCTCGGATAAGGACGAAAAAATTCGGAGGGCCCGTGTGCACGTTGCGCACGTTAAAGATACCTTGGCAGTTGGAAATCGTAAAGAGCAGGCCGAAAGGCCGCTGCCCGGGCAAAATTGAAATTAATAGATTAAAATTTATCCATATCATCATCCCCCCCCCCCCCCCCCGCCAGAACAAGAAATAATAAAACAAGTAAAGTGAGGTGTAAATGCCAAGGACAGCGAACCTCCTAAAATAAAGACCTCAAATCATACTAGATGAGCTACCGGGCATTGCCCAGAATAAACAATCATGTGATTTCCCCCCCCCCCCCTTGTATAATAAAAGTAATAAACTATACCGTCTTGCTTCAGAACTCATGCGCACCACAACATTACGCACCAAACTGAACGCTTGATATTGTTACTTTTTATGACATGCACGGTACTATATATCACGAAACAAACATGCAAATATATAGATGTTACATAGCAATAAACATTGTTATTTTTAAAAAATACATGCTTGAAGTAAACAACTTTTAATTATAGCCATCATCTTCCTGATCTCAATTGCCACCTTCGTGCCAAATTTAAGGCCTGAAGAGTGTATAGTTTGGTCAGTTAGTCATGCCAAAGGTTGCAAGTTACTGAAATATATAATAGATATGGATTTTTTATGTTATTTATCCTACGGGCAGCCATAGTTGTGGTGAGGCTGTTTCAGGAGAGATGGTGTGGGGAATAAGTTGTTGGGTGTCCGTACGGCTAATTTTGACAACTTCTTGAAATGAATGATATTAATTTTATCACTTTCAAGAAAGAAACATTTATATAATAACTGAAGCGGATATCTAGAACTAACAACATCGTAGAAGCTTAAACGTTGAGGAGTAATTATGCATTCATCTGACTGCGCTCAGTGGCCACATGCGGGAGAATTTCGCTGTCCAAGCTTGCTTTTTTTTAGGGGCATAAACTGCGCACTTTCGTTTTCGGCAATTTATTTAAACACCCCCCGCGCCCTTTTTCTTTTTAGCCTGTGTACACCTACAGCCGGACAAACACACTATCGGCCAAATCGTTGAACTGGTCATCGGAATTAATCAAAGAAATCCAAATTGCTAGAAACTGTCCAAGGGCTCGCTTGATGCAACGTAAATTAAGAGCTCTAACACCGTTCTGTTGACCTGTCTAGCCAAGCAAACCACCCCTCCCCCTCTCCAAATTACAAACAAACAGGACTAATTGTAATACTGAATCCGACAACGTACTCCAACTAGCAAGTAATCGGATGCCATTCCGATATCGTTAGTATCATGCCCGCGTAGCTTGATCCTTGGGTTGTCTGACCACGGAGAAAATCAGCTTATCCAGCTTTAAGGCACCTCTGAACGATCATGGGACAAAAAGACCGTTATGCGGCGCCGTTTTATTGCTTTGCTTCGGGCAGATAGGCTACATTATGTCAGTGCATCCAAACAGTTAGTACATGTATCACTTATCAATTGCTGCCCTGGGGACGGGATAAACGAGGCCAGTGCATTGTCATCAATTTTGTGGGCGGGTCATGGACCTTCATCGTGGTTTCAGAATTGTGTTACCGTCTTCAAACTTATGACAGTGAGATCTATAGATCTAGGTGTGTTTGAATAGCTGTCAGTTATCAGCTCAGCATTTCTACCGTGCAAAGGCAGAGCGACGTATCTCATACTTTTGAGAAAAGCGAAAAAAAAAAACGCGTCTTGCGTATCTACATGTATATAGCCTAAATACTTTTATTTATGCGTTTGCCACACTAGAAACTACTACTTCGGTAGCAAATACGTCTATCTGCCTTTGACATTAAAGAGTTAAGTGTGAGACAAGTTCACATAGACGAAAGTAGAAAAAGGCCATGCTGTCAGTTACGTCACTCTGCCTTGGTCTGCAGATTTGTTTGTCTATAAAACTCTCTTCTATCCCCTGACCTAGTTGTCTGTCGCCAATCCATCATGTCGGCCGTATCTATGCCCGTTCCTGCTTTCATTTTGGCATTAAATTTTGTGCTGGACCTCACTTGCTAATTTTTGTTTTTTTAAAGACCGCCATGTTCTCTTTGTTACATTTTCTTAGGTAAGTCCACAACCGTAGGACTCCGCAAATGCTTTTTATTTATTTTTTTTTTTAATTTTGACAACGTTGGACTTCCAATGTTCCATTTGTCAGTCAATTTATCTTAATCATGTCTAACGAATTTAGCAAACGTAAGACATGCATGAATATTTGTGTGTGTATCTTAATTTCAGGAGAGATGGATAAATCTCGACAACTGGTCTATCGTATCAACGAGAATGGGCAAGGACCGGAACTTTTGCATCAAGTGTTTATGGAGCGCGGCTGGACAGAGCATGATGAGGAGGTATTTGGACACTCCCACAGACTAATAAAATACCCAGACTGGATGAGCCCATTGTGTGCCGTCACAAAACAGCGAAAGGTCCGCATTGTAGGTTTATGGTTGCGACCGACGCTTCAGCATAGCTACAATGCAGTGGTCGCTAAAAGTCCATAATATGGTCATCATTTATAACAATATAAATAAGGCAGCTGTAGACAAGAAAATGAAAGGATAGGCAAGTTAATGCATTATTAATACATGTACAACCAATCTTGACAAATAAAAAGAAATTTCTACTGCAGATAGAACTAGAATCGGAATTTCCCGAGCGGCGGCCATGTTGGTTATACGGCCGTAAAACTTCCGTAAAAAACGACACAGCCTGAAGCTTGTGTTTCCAGTCTGGTTGATTTATTAGTCTGTGGACACTCCATTCATTCCATCACACATTTGTTTGTTTTGGTGCCAGGAACTACTCACTATTATTTTGTGGGTTTGATCTTCGAATCACTGCCCCGTGTCTCCCGCCCACATGTGATTGATGAGGTCTTCTGGTATCGTCTCCGTCTATCCTATACTTTGGTTACATTCTGTCTATCCTCATGCTTTTTTTCTAGCACAGTGCGACCGTTATTGGGACAACGTGCTTTCTCCAATCTCAAACTCCCTTCCACCTCTAAAATTACACTCCAGTTGAAAATGGGACACTTTACCATTCTCCACGTCTCCAGATCTGATAGGCTTCCTTCTGTCTGTAAGAATCTCATTTCTGTTGATACAACCTTTTTGCACTCCAAAATAGCGGGTAAAAATGAGAAGCTGACCTTGGTACCAGACTTGTGAAGACAAATGCCAAATGGGTTCATTCATGACACCTGGCAATTGATCTATTGTTGTTGTTATTTTGTATTACTGTTGCTGTTTCCGCGTTCCTTCTGTCCTGTTCTGCATTCTTCATAGCGAGTCTAAAAGTATTTCACAATATCTCGTTCAGTTTACATGTGAGTTCCCAGCCAGCATCCCTATGGAACCCCAGGCGCTTAGGAATGATGTTACGTTTGTGCACAGGAATGACATCATTCCTATGTAGATCTGCTAGTTACTACATTGCGCCAATATCGGTTTGATGTGGGGAATCCACCCCTATGATAATACTACCAATCCTTCAGAAATGGATTGATGCCTGGTTGCTGGCTGGGTTACAGCTCATCTGACTTTTACATTCTATCATGTTTAACATGAATTTAAGGGAATACCTTAGTGCATACCCTTCTTTGGGCTATCATCTAGTTGTTTTTTTTCTCTTAACACTTGATTTACCATTGTAATAATTTATATTTCTCAAATCCTCGTAGATCAATAGTTTCAGTGAGTATCTGATAAGGCAAAATTTGTAGGCAACTTAAAAAAAATTGCACCAGTCACGAGTTTAGGTCTTCTTTTTGTATTTCCATTTTCTGAAAAAAAACTGGAGATCTTTCAGTATGTAGAAGAGGTATAACAAATGCACACTTTGGCACTTGGTTAAAATACATTCTGGCAGTTTCACAATTCTGATTTGTTCTAACTTCTTATCATAATATAAGTCCGCTAATGTTTAATGTCAGACTGCTCAGTTGTGCATGAAGTGGCGTTGGAACAAACAAAAACTAAGGTCACACAATCTCTGTGTATATCTCAGATCCATGGGGAGAATGGGTGGAACATATGGTGGCGAACCACACGGTTTCGAACTGGTGATTACAATGACCTGATGTCATGGCAACGTATCAACCATTATCCAAACTGCACAACTATCACCAGAAAAGATGCATTGTGTCGCAACCTCAGGAAGATGAGTATAGCTCATGGACTTAGTAGCTATAATTTTAGGTGAGCAGCACTGTTGTTCTTTTAAACTTAATTGCCAGCCTAGTGTTGAACTCGCTGAGCTTGTGAGTTAATATTCTGTCTAATCAGTACAGGAAAAAGAATCTGACAACTGTAGAGTTAGGCAAAGTTCACCTCCAGTCAAGGGGCCACCCATAAAGTAATGTATAGATCTACTTGACTTTGGTGATTTTTTTTTTAACCCTGAAACTTTAATTTGCTATTTTGCACAGACTATTTGACTGTTTCATGAGAAACAAAGCTTTTGTTTTTTTTGTATAAAATCTTACATTTTATTTTGTTGAAAAAAAAAAAGTAAATAAAACCAAACTTTTTAATTCATTACTGTAACTGAAAGTGCACGAGGCTATACATAACCTTCTGCCAATGAGGAGACAAAGAATAGAGAGCAAAATTAATGATCATAAGAGGCTGATTTCACATTCTCATATGTTTGCTAAGACGATCATCATTCCATATATTGAGGGTTGGCAAGCAGAAATTTTTATGTCCAAAACCATCAAATTAAGGAAGATGATCTTGAAATTTGTACCCTTAATGAAAATTCAAACTCCAACACAGTCACATGAGTAATTTTATTGGCTCATGAAGTAAAGTCATATACATATACATGTAATATATATATGGCCAGCTCTGTTCTCTTCCTTTACTTTCAGCCCCACAGCTTACAACTTACCAAATGACTACACAAAATTTGTATCAGATTATGCCAAGTTAAAACAACAGCACCCGAAGGAGGATCCACCTTTGATGTGGATATGTAAGCCTGCGGAGTCATCGAGAGGGCGGGGCATCTTCATCTTTAGTGACCTCTCAGAATTACAGTATGATTGCAATGCAGTTGTCCAGCAGTACATCACAGACCCTTTGCTTATCGGTCAGTATAATGAATTTGAAAGGCCATTCATGATTTCTTCAGGGTTCCCTAAACCTGCAGTAATGGGTTTTGACTACTTCTCAGGAGAAGCAAAAAAAAAAAAAGTTTTATTTTGGCACAACTAGTCTAATTACGATGAATTTTTGAAAGTTTGCTATCGGATTATTTTTCCGTTTAGTCGCCCATAACCAAGATCATTCGATGTGGCTTTGAATGTAGTTGAACATAAATAAATTAATTTTCAAATTTTTGAGAATCTGCAATCTTAAGGGACAGTGATGATTTCTATCCATACAATATGGAAGTAACCAAATATCACTTTTCTCTCAGTGTTGTTGTACAGTGTATATGTAAATATACATTGTCGTCTTGGCTCGCAATATTTCTCTTTGCCTGAATGTCTGTCAGTGGGCATAATGTGGAAGTGTTTGTCCATTATGGGGCCTATTTCATAGCCTTTCTATTACAGTGTGTTCTTTCATTTCTTGTAAGAATTTGTAATAGAAGTAGATTATTTGTAGTAAGTTGTATGATATATGAGTGCCATATTGGGACAGTTAAAGGTACCACAAAGCTTTATGGCTACATTTAGATCAGGCAGGTTTGGATTTAATCAGTGTAATGGGCTTTAGAGGGAGATTACATTCTACTACATACAGTAAATTTACACTTTCATCTGGTATCAGGATGACCACTGAACTTTGTGATCTCCCAGACTATGTATATATCTGTTTTAACTTCATATCATGTCTAATAAATTCAGAATTTTTTAGACATGGCATGAAGTTAAAACAGATATGTTGTTTGTTTGTGTTCCCATTGCTTTGTTTGTTTGTTTGAATTTATGGGATTTTAACTCACTGTAGCTGAAATGAGTCATTACTGGTTTGTTTCTAAACCATTTAGGTGGCTACAAATTTGACATAAGAGTGTATGTGGCAGTGCCCAGCTTTCAGCCCCTCCAGATATATGTACATGAGGAGGGGTTAGTACGTTTCAGCACAGAGAAATATGATCTGGACAGACCAGATAATGTGTTTGCTCATCTTACAAATACAAGCATCAACAAATACAGGTATGTGAACTATTTCAGTGTGAAGATTTATCCATTTCCAGTTATCTGCCTTGTTGTGTTCCTTTTTACAGTTTGAGTCACAGCCAATTATTGCTAGATATGAGAAGTTTAAACTCAAGACATACTTGATACGGATTTGACTTAATTAGCATCTCATGGTTTTTCAGTGAGCTTGTATCAAATACTACTTCCTGCTTCAAAATGTTGAAAATTAAAAGTGCCCGAGTGCTATAAAACTACAGATGAAAATCATGTTGATGAACAAAGGATACTAAATAATGGTTGTGTTAGGAACATTTTTCTCAAAAGAGTGAACTTTGCACTTTGTTCGTTTTGATTTCCAGCGTTTTATATGAAAAGAGTTTGTCTCCCAACGAAAATAATACATTATGTCACAACACATTTTGGAGCTGATGAATAAAATAATCATATTTCGCACACAAAATATACATGCAATTCAAATGTTACATGCAACCGTTCCTATTCATAACAATACATAGCGTATTTTGGTATGGTTTTGCTGCATGTAATGTATGTGTTGCTCTTGTTTTTATTTGGTTTTCTTCTCTAACTTAAAGTTTTCCAGATTTCTGGGCTTTTCCTCCCTTTTTAATGTAATAATCATGTATTTACTTTGTGTAATTTTGAATAATATTGTTTGGAGAATTCAGTCTTCATGTGCTACAATTGCACGTTTAAATTAACCTGATAAATAAAGATACTGTTTCTCATATAAATATCATAGATTACCATTTGAAAGACTATGGCAGTTCAGTCTTATTCTGTATGATATATCGATGCGTTATATTGTTCCCAAAAAAACTTTTTGGTAAAATTTGTATGGAACAGTGGTGTGAACACTTGATTAACAGCTGTATTTCTGATTTCAGCCCTGGTTATACCACAGACAAAGAAGAAGTGGGTTGTGGATGCAAGTGGACCATAACACGACTTCGGCGCTATTTCCTGCAAAATAACATACCCGATGGTCTTTTATGGCAGAGAGTTACTAATATTATCATCTTAACATTACTCATACAAGCATCTTCAGCACCAAAAGTTTGTACTGTTCTTTTGTTGTTTTTTTAAATTTATTTCATTAACTTTTATTGTGAACACTTTTGAAATACCTTGGGTCTCTTTAAAGGATTTAGTTTTCGTTCTTTGACACAGAGAAAGGGAAAACTTGTCATTTAAAAGAAAAAATGATATGGATAAAATATTTTTTCCCCACAATTGGTGCCAGAGTGAGAATCAAGAATTCGGGCAGCTCTCCTTCCTCTCTGTAAATTATACAATATTTCACAAAGAAGGGTAAAGTGTATCCCATGCCACTAACACACAAAAAGCTGTGAAAGTCTTTGGGGACCGGGGGAAAGGCCATGGGACATGAACGGAATGGAATAGGAAAGAAGATTAAGAACCAATGGGCTGGATGATAATTATAATAAATATAGTGAATTTTCATGACAAAACTAATCCATTTTCAAAGAAATTGTGATCTTGCTTCACATATAAAGACAAACATTTGTTGATGTAAAACAGTTTGAAGAAAGTATAACTTTAAGAAAATCTTATCTAAAATAGAAAGTCAGCAATTTGCTAAACATCTGAAGAAAGAGATGATCATTAACTTCAGGTGAAAAAAACAGAATCATCCTCATCTTTATTGGAAATCCTGAGTTTTGAAAATATTAATACCATGGATCCTAGAAAAGAATAGGACTTAATCCCTGTCTGAGCAGCTCACATGATTTTTTAAACAATTTGTGTGTGTGCCTGGAGAAAGGTCCCAGTTGTTTCAAATTTTGAATTTTGAGATAAGGGCATATCCTTCCAGAAAATTCAATACTGAAAACGCTGCTTTTAAAATTTTTCCAATATCTTCAGTAGTTTTGAAGATATGACACATTTTGTAAGACAGGGGGCAAAAACAAACTTTTGAGAAAAACAGCTTTAACAGCTCTCTCCCATGACAGATTTTTTGGATATTGTTGGAGGAGCGTAGTTTTATTACAAAGGCAAATAGGGAAACTACTGAGTTGTGTTCACTGCTCAGGTCTAGCTTTCTATGTAAAATACTGCGCTCTCCTAACAAGATCCGAAAAACTTCCGACTTGGCTGTTTTTAGGGGACCGTTGCATGTTACACAGTAAACTATAGATGAGCAGTGAGAACACTACTCAGTATTATCTCTATAACGGCTTTGTAATTAGTCCACGGTCCTCTAGCAACAATCACTCCAATATTACTTCCTGAAGAGTCACATGTTGTACAATAATTAATATAAAAAAATATTTAAACTTAAAATATTCCAAAATTCTTTTCATATGCTATTTAGAAATGGTTAAACTTGTGTTTTCTACTAGAAGTACATTTCCGACTACGCACGACTTTTTCGACCTTTTCACCCCCTAGCTCAAAAATAGCTGTACCGACAACTGGGACCTTTCTTCAGGCGCACATACATTTGTGTGTACGCTATGTGCAGATGCCGGTATGAAGTAAATTATACCTTGAAACTGTATAGGACGTCTTATTAAAAATCCCTCGCACTTTCTCCCAGGCCACGAACTGTTTTGAATTATATGGATTTGACATCCTGGTGGACAGCTCTTTAAAGCCTTGGCTTTTGGAAGTGAACTTTAGCCCTGCCTTAAGCTCAGATTGCCAAAATGACATCATCGCCAAGAAGGCCATGCTGCATGATTTGTTGGACTTGATCTTCAGAACTGAGGCTGGTTTTGATTTTGATTTTGATATCAAGAGGGGGCTGCCTAGTAGAGATGGCCTTACAGGTGAAGTCCTTTGACTTATTTTCATCGTCTTTCTCTGTATCTGATAGCCAACAAAGAAGGCCATATGATATGTTTATTCGCAATCTAGTTTTGAAAAACTTCGGCATTTTTGGGGGCGTTTCTAGGATCACAGCTGTGTTCATTTATAGATGCAACGTCCTTGAAATTTTATTAAGTATTTTGCATTTTCTCCCTTCAGCGGAGACCCGTGGACATTTCACTTCATCATCTGGCATTATCCAGTGCAAAGTTTTACCTGCCATTAATATTTACCTATTTGTACACGGAGCATTGATATTGGCCTGTAAAGTAAAATTGTATGCTGACTCTTTTTTTACATTTTAGTCTGATCTCTTCCATAAGTTTTGAGTCTTTCAAGATGATATTCCTTATTTTATGTACATATTATGTTAATTGTTCTTGTTTAATAGTTCAGCCACCAGTGTAGAATGCTATTCATAGGCACATTTGAGTGATATTTCTTGTTGGTGAATCAATCAAACTGGGGACAGGGCAGCTGTTATCAAGCTCTGCTGATGAACTGTAAAACTCAAACTGAAATTCTCATGTTTGAATATTGGTCCATAGTAAATAATCATTCAGTGCATATCCTTAATTTATGTTTGTAAATTTTAATATTTTTCCAGATAGAACTGTGGCAAGTGTAGCAAGCACCAGCAAGGCCTGCAGATCTATCAGTGGTTTATCATTGCAGAGACCACGGCCAACAGGAAGTACCCATACAGTCCACTCTGACAGAAGTGTACAAAGCTTAGACAAAACAGATAGGGACGTTTCCACTTACCAACGTCTCAGAAAACCCCAGAGCTTCAACAATACGAAAAACAAAACAAGAAGTAAAAGTCGAAGAGGAAAGGAGGAATTGCCTGCAATTGAGAGAAGGAAATCTTCACTGAAGTCACCAGCACCGTGGTTGGAAGGAAGAAATTTGTCACGACCCGGCTCTGAAATAGAACATCCAAAACAACAGAAAGGAAGTTTAAGCAAAGAATCTTCAAATCATATAATTACTCCAAAGAACAGTTTATCTGATCTTCAGTCAGGTGATAAACTGAGAAAGGGTCATGGGAAAAAGTCAAAATCAGAGTTAGCTAAAGTGAGAGATCTTGGTGATATGAAACTTCCAGATGGAAATGTTAAAGATGAAGGTCTTAGTATAGAACTGCAAAATAATAATACAAACAGTAAAGTTGCTACAAGCCGTAGACTTTCACAAGATTGTGAATCAGGAGGTAACACAATTACTGAAACTCCTGTAGAGCCTGTGGACTCTAAAACATCGACAACATCAGACAGTGGTTTATCTTCACTGTCTCTGAACAGCAGTGACAACAACTGTGGCGCTGGGTCGGAGAGTAAGTCCCATACAGTTCTAGCAGAGGGCAGTACACACGAGGTGGGGACCAACACAAACAGCAGTAACAGTGTAAGTAATGTCTGTGTTGATTCAGACCCAACCTTTCCCCAGAATGAGTTGCCACCCAAACTCATACTCTCTGATGCCCATCATTCCACAGGTGAGATGGAAATGATAGACATTCTTTGCTCTGAACACGATAAAAACAATACAGAAATCAAGATAGTTCATGGAAATATGAGAGGTTTGGGGATCAAGAAGATCATTTCTCCTATCGCCTCTCCTGGTTTGTCCAAATCTAACAGACTGCATCTTCGGAGGTCCTCAAATTCACACACCACAATGGATAATTATAATTCAGAACACAAAAGGACTTTGAAACAGGGAAGGCTACAGGCCCCGCCTCGGTCACAGCTGGCAGTATATGATCCTCATCCTGCCGACAACAAGAAACTTCTTCCTTTCAGCATCCCACGTAACTTCTCCCGCCTGGAATCTCACCGATTTCCATTCCACTATCATCACAGCCGCAACCCGGGCAAAAATGGCAAAGCTCCACTAACAAAAATACCTAGTCGTAAAGTGGGAAAGTTCTTTTTAGTGTTTCCGTTTAGTGAGGCCACTCAGAAATTGTCACTCGGCAAACTGGACCCAAAGCTAGTCATCAAGGAGTTGCAAAAACACAATCGAGATACAGAAAAGGCAAGAAAGACTTTAAGTAGTGCTAATTCTCCTGCTTCTGAGGATTTAGGTTCAGGTATCTGGTCACCCTTTGGCGAGGCATGATAGAAACAAGCTGCTGTTCGAAGAGTGTGCACTTTGATAATGTCATCTGTGCTGTTATGTGTGATACATCTTTATTTAACATGAACATACATGGTTTCTTTCCAGCTGTAATATGAATGATATAATGATTCAAAAAAGTTAAAGTGAAGCAATTGTTATTACATGTGATCCATCTCGCCCGCTGTAATATGAATGATATGGTCATTCAAAAAAGTTGATGTGAAGTGAAGTAATTGTCTATTATATGTGATACATCTTTATTTAATAGCAACATATGTGACATCTTGCCAGCTGTGATATTTAAATACTCAGTGCCTGCCATGCTCAAAGCTCTGAGTGTTTAAGCTGCCAAAATGATAGAGAATGTCTCGAACATTATATCAAAACTATGGTTCTTCCCATTGAAGTGAAAACTTAATGGGCATGACTTAGTGAAAAGTTGCCATTAATTTTGTTTCATGCAAAGCGCATGTGAATTTGAATATGTGCAAAAACAATTGTGATTTTTTACACTGGGGTCTTAAATGGGCCTTTGAAAAGTATTTATATCTCTTGATGAGAATTATTGGAATGATTTAAAGAAAATTCCAAAGTATTGCACATTTGTTTGTAATTTTCTGTGCTCACGATCACAGAAATATTTTTTGATGCGAAAAAAGATTAGATAGGCATGTACAACTGGACCATCACATATGAGGTGAAAAATTTCCATCAGTCTGTTTCTGAACATCAAATTATACAATATTACTTCAATATTATGACAATATCTGCAAATGGACAGAAGCAACAGAAGATTACATCATGAGATTTGAATATGACTTCTTTTTATCAGTTTTCACAGCTTTCTGAGAATTTGCTTGCTTTCTGGGAATTCATTGTTTTAGTTAATGATTTTTTCTGTGCCACAATCCCATGCTCTTCACCCTGTTGTCTTTAGACCATTTTGAATTTCTCACAGTTTGAGTTTGATATGTGAAGGCAAATAGCGCAGCAGAATATGCGGAATAAAAATGCAACCAATTTATAATTTTGAGGAAGTCGGAAACAGCCAAATGCTGGCAGTTAAGTGAAAATCATGAACTGTATGGTAGTAACAGGGCTTAAGTTCCTCCTGAAAAGATTTATGAATATCTGAATGAGGAAAGCAGGAGACAGAATTGAAAAACTATGAGTTAATACTTAATTTGCTTGATTAGTAGAATATCATGGGATGGATCATCAGGAGAAAGGAAGTATGAATTTAACAGCAATATCTCCCCCTGCAATATTTTCAGTTAATTTCTTTTTCTTCTCTCTCTTAATCTTGGTGATGTTAGGTGTATGGACTGTTTCTTCTTTATCGTTGCAATAACTTTTACAGTTTTCTTTGTTTTTTTAATTCGTTATAATGCTGTTACAAGTTATTTTACAGAGCTTTAGTTTCCAAAGCTCTTAAATTATTTTCAGTTCAGTGCAAGAAGTGATTATCTCCATTTTCACAAAGAAGGAGATGATGCCTCTTGCACTGAACCAACATTATCTGATCTACTTTTACTCTGAATTCTGCATTCCCTTGAATTTCCCAGTACTTTTCATATTTAAAGCATGCCCAAATAAGAGTCTTGGGTTCCCATGGGATCTAAATTGATGGTTCTTGACAGGGATCAAATTTAGGGATTTTGGGGAGGAGAAGGCGTAGGCTGTTAACTGTTTAAAACACCTACATGTATTGTGTATGTACAGGGTCACTTTTGTTTTTGCTTATTCTAGACTGTGCATAAATATGAGTAATTGCCATGTTCAACTCCATCTCCATTGGATGATTCCAGTGACCCAGGGTACCTCGTGAATGTCACTATGTCTGTGGAATCAGAGCTGAATTGTTATTGGTTCATGTCATTGGCTGCATAAAGCAGTGTTTCCAGGGAATAGTGGAGTGTGCAAGTTATCTCAGTGACTTATTTTATTCAATGTCTGAGATTCTATGTAAATGTGTCTTCCTTATCTATATCTCTTAGATGACAGACTGTTTATTTGAACAAAGATAAGAAGATAGACAGGGCAGTATTCTGAGATGCTATGCAATAGTGTTCTTCAAATATGTAAAAAAAAAAAAAAAAAATGTATACCAGAAGGCATTATTATATCTGGAGAGATACACATGTGTATATATATATTATTATATATATGAGGTGCTTTCAGGAAATGGTCTACATGTTGCACTTTTCAGTTTTGTGAGATAGAGCCAAAAATAGGTGGATGGGGACTTCCTTGTCCTATATCAAGTTTTCGGCAATATATTCCTCAATCATTTCTTTATTCCTAGGCAAAAGGATTCCGCCTGTAAATATGTTTTGTTTTTTTTTCATTTTCTCTGATCCAATCTAATGGCCTTTTTAAATTTACGTAGACTTTAAATGCATTTTTCTCAAAAGTAACTTTTTCTACCAAGCCATTTTGATTTTGAAATAGCCATAACTTGGTCAATTTTCAACATTTTTACATGAAATAAAGTGCATTCTTCTCGGTACAGTTTGTACTTTTACATTATACCCTTACACACTTTAGAAAAAAAAACTGGCAATGTGGACCATTTCCTTAGAGCACTTCACATGGTTAAATTGTCTGTATGGATCTTCTCTGTGACACTTACATCTTTATTCATCAAGGGTTTTCTTACAACTCTAGATGATGAGGTATGTCATAGTCACACATGTGAACCAGGAATACAAGATGGATGGTGCACAAAATTGAAGGGATTAGGTCTGCATAGTGCCTAAATCTCACAAAGTTAAAACTGAGATAAGAAAAAAACCCACATGTTTTTGTGTTTGCAATGCATGATATGACTTGAAACTCCAGCTCTTTCGAGATGCATCACACTGTACTAGTAACAAAAGCCCTACTATTTTGTACTTTGCATAAGCCTGATCTGTACTGTTTACTTTGGAATTCAGGTAGGTTTAGGCATTGGAGGAGAACCAATCCCTTCTATTGCTTCCATTGTGCCATTTTCCCACCATTATTAACTATTGCCTGCCCAGTGCAACTGCAAGGGTACACAACACATGTGAAATAGTTGTGAATGTATGTTTTTTTTAAAATTATCTCCCTTGTTTTATCATCGACTTCGTGCATTCTTGGGGAGGTATCATACGAAGCCCGGTCTACAGGTGCTGGCAGACAAGAAGTGCACTACATAATTTCCTATACTTTTCTTAGTAAATTCAGGCAGACCCAATCATACTAAGCCAGGCCCGACTCGGTCAGGTTCCAACACTATTTCTTTGGTGTACATTTTGCTGGCAGGGTCTGACTGGGCTGCGCATGACACAAACAGCTCCCCCCCCCCCCCCCCCCCCCCCCCCCCCGTACGGTTTTGCCATTATAATCCCGTGCGGTATTTGCTTATCAGACCTGTATTATTGTAGTTGTGCATGAAATGACTGATGAACAAAGATAGGATCTGTTATTGGCCATGGGCAGAAGTTCTCCGCCTGTTCTAGAAATTCATCTTGATAAGTAGATTTACTTAGCTCTTCATCATGAATTCTAGGCCTAACATAATTAGTTGTTGAACTCTAGTTCTGTAAAATTATACATGTGTATTACACAATGTCTTTTTCGGTAAATAAATTTCATTTGCTGAAACTGAGAATAGGTTTCATTTAATTAGATCTTAAGAAAAAAAAAACAACTCATCATTAATTGGATAGATTATAACAATATACAATATAAAGTAAATTTTAAACAGGTGATTGGCATCAGGAAATTCTGCGCTCAGTCAAGCTTGAAGCAGTTTAGCCCTGTTGTTTTAAACTGGGAAGGGTTTGTTGGTATTTTTTTTATGTGCATAGAAAGACGGGGAGGGGGGGGGGGGGGTGCCTGCTTGCTTGTCCGTCCGCCACATTTCCTTCAGTACTGATACACTCGTTTAGCTGAAGCAATATAGTGTCTTAATAACTGTGTGAAACTGTCACAAATAATAAGAATTCTATTGTTTTTTTGTTTTTTTTCATGAACAAGCTGAATACTTGTGGTTTTTTTGGGGGGAGGGGGGGGGGGGGGATAAAGCCGCGAGTGAAGTGAATGTAAGGGGCGGAAGGGAGAAGCAGAGTTTAAAGAGTGAAGTGTCACCGGTCCAGATGAGTTTTGTGCGACCATAGGGGAGATCAACCCGTAGTGGGAATTTGGGGGAAATGTCGACCAATTCGCTAAGCTGACCATCAACATGGAGATGATATTCTCTCTGTGGTGTGCCCCATACCAGAGAAATATTATCTAGGTTCTAAATTTTATGAATTCTTGTCTGCAAGTTAAATTCCATGGCAAGCAACGATGTTGGAAATTCACTCAGTCGAACTTTTCCTATTACTTGTACTGAACTGATGTTTCTGCCCTTTCTTGTTTGTGGGCCCGGTGTGTTTCGCTAGACTTTTTTTAGTACCAGTATGTAGAAGAGGTATATCTTTTACTAATGCACACTTTGACACTTGTTTAAAACGCATTGTAGCACTTAACAAG
The DNA here is from genome assembly GCA_963931925.1 of Onchidella celtica. Taxonomy (NCBI): domain Eukaryota; kingdom Metazoa; phylum Mollusca; class Gastropoda; order Systellommatophora; family Onchidiidae; genus Onchidella; species Onchidella celtica. The sequence continues at coordinate 39,805,436 of OZ007570.1, read as the reverse complement.
CTGAGTTCCGATTTATTCTAATTCCTTATAATAAGACTAAAGCCGTAAACGTTTAACGCCGAATTTCTCAGTTGTGCAAAAATTGGAGTCAGAACAAACTAGAACTAAAATCGCAGCGAGTTTCCGAGCGGACTGTAAGTTCATTGATGTCTGTTTGCAATGTATGTGGACGACACATTGTGGGTGGCGACTGAGAGAATAGTATACTTTAGAGTCATTTATAGAGAAAGAGAAAATTTAGACAGGATCAGTTACGGAGAAAAGATCAATTTGGTGCAAAATGCGCCGTCCTTTTTGCGGCGTAGGCGTTTAATCTGCTTCGGCGTGTTTCGGTCATGGCTGTATGTAGTGAATCCTGAATTACTGCTCTTGTCCGTGTCTAGAGATGTCTTTTAATGGGATATGTACTTTTAACAAAGATTAGATCAGCCGCTTCTTGTATATCAAAATGCAAGCTATACAAAATAATTCAAATATAGGTGGCATGAATATTTATGTGCATGTGAAGTTCAAAGCGAGGATGCCTTATAACGAAAGGGGTTGGGGAGGGGAGCGGAGTGTCAGTCTACTTGTTTCTGTTTCCTTGGCCTATGGAGCCCACTAAACTTCTTTTAGAGTCAGTGTAAAGACTCTAAGATTCTCCGATGCAGAGAGAGAGGGGGGGGGGGGGGGCAAACATGTAAAAATTGTGCAGAACGATTAGCTTACAGCTTTTTGTTATTATTGTTGTTATCAGTGACACTTACTGGTATCATTTACATCGCTGTTATTTTAAGAATAGAAATGTAGATTATCACCTATTGCAGAGCTCTGGCTCGCCTACTTTGCGCCGCTCCCATTGCCCCCACAAATGACAGGATAGTAAAAGAGAGAGACAAACAGACGTTGGTCATTAGTTAACAGTCTGTAGCTACAATCCCTGTATTTAATTTATCACTAAGTCTGACTTCGTCTGTTGACACTTCAACACACTAGTAAACGATACAGATCAGGGGATCCGTTTTGTTTAAGGGGCATAAAATTTAAATTTGTATGTGATAAAAGTCCGTTAGGTGATTTTTTTTCTTTTTTTGTCTTTGCATTAGTTCAAAGACACATGCACTAGGTACAATAAGATGGGACAGCTGTGGCAAATGCGTGGACGTCAGAACAATGACGTATTCTACAAAGCCTTCTAGAGAACTGTGTTCACTGGTCGGCTGTCACTAAAGTTTTTTAAGCAACTTAGTTTGTAATAACAAATTCAAAGGTTGTAGGAAAACCTTGATCATTTTATTTTTTTAATTTGTGGTAGCATTGTAACAAAACCCAGTTAGTATATGTAATAATTTATCATGATATCAAGCACTCTTTTTACACAATGCGCCATGAGCCCTGCCAACGATCAGCGTGCACAATGTGTACACGCTATTCTTAGAGGCGCGAACGAAACAGTCTGGTTTTATCTATCGTCTATGATTAGATGGATGCATGGCCATTGATGAACTGAAGAGAGCATTTATCGTAACATGTTTAGTCCAGCAAACTGTAAACTGTCATTAAACTTGTGTGAGGGAAACTTGTGAAGTACTATATCTGGTGGATTCAATGGCTAGACCTTACTACATGTATACTCATTATCATCAGTATGTCAGTTTTCACGACATACCATTGGAAATTGTTGTCTTTAGAACCAAATTCCCAAGTGCTTTCATCATTGTGATAATGGCAGTGGCTGGACACTAACAAACGAAAAAAAAAATGTTTTTGTTGGTCATAGATGTGATATTTAGATATTTATTTCACACAACAGAATGCACAAATTACAATTAAACTTGCTACTCTTATTTTGATGCATTTGTTTCGTCCATTTTCTGGAGATATATTTTGGGGGGGGGGGGGGGGATGCCATGTGACTGTTCTTCTGTTTCCAAAAATGAAAAGAGTGCTATTGTGTTTCTTTCTTGCCTTTCTTCAGCTTTTCATTACAATACCTTAAACCAGGAGTAGGCAAACTTGCTTAATGTAAGAGCTACATACGATGAACTTCTGATGTTCGAGAGCCACAAGAAGTGAACAAAATTTAGGTATATGTTGTAATTGTTAGTTACATACACATTTTGTTGCGAGTTTTTAAAATAATTTTAATATTACAAAATAGGTGTGCACAGTTCATGCAAGCAGTTTTTAAACTGTTGATTTGTGTTCACAAAGTAGGCCCCTACACCGATATCAGAAATCTTTTCAAAATCTTGACTGATGATTGTTTGAACTATACTGAATTATATTAAATAGGATAAGGTCATGAACTACAGAAACGTCTAAGAAAAGCACGCGAATGTCATAAATAAATTAATCTGACAAGATCAGAACGTGTTTTTTATGCCTGGGTTTGTACATGAAATGAGGGAGCTAAAGCACCTGGTCTGGTAATATAAAAAAAATATGCCAGTAAAACTCTTACAGTACATTAAAATTAGGATTTAAATTCCTAAGTATTAATTTACTAACCTTGAATATTAAACTTACGTTTGATACCAGTGGGGTCTCAGTTTATTCCCCGTAAATAAAATTGTTATAATGCTTGAATTTTTTCCATATTTACGTTTTATATTAACTGTGATGAAAAAAGAGCTCTGCCAACATTTCCGCGAGCCGAATATTGAAGGTCAAAGGGCCGCCCGCGTTTGACTCGCCACCCCTGCCTTAAACGCGTTTTTTGTGACAACTGTCGCTTAAGGGGTGAATCTTCCCGTCACTAATTGTTACATAAAGAGACCTGTTATCCTCACCAAAATAAGCATCATCATCAGCCCCCAGGCCTTTTTTTAAAAATGCATAATGATTGTTGGTGTGCTGTATTCATCAAGTCAATGTTTTATCTGTCACAATGAGTGAATGAGAATATAAACGCCGACATCAAAGCGGTGATTGCTGAAGTGGAATTTGTAAAAGCTGGAACTCACAGTAGACCTGGGGAGTTCAGGAATCTAGCCATCTGCTTGAGGACGTCCAATCGCAATGACAGGACAAGTGACTTTTTTTTTTCTTTGTTCATGCTTATCTGATGTGATGCTCTTAAGGAAAATAAAGTGGATGAGCTATCATGTGGACATCTTTACCGGTGAAATAAACACAATGTTTTTATCTAACCTTGAGTTCATAAGTTATCAGAGATTTTATTCTTATAATGGAGGAGTGTTACCGTGAAATTAGTCCACTTTACAGTTTTGTTTATTTATTTATATTGCGAAAAAGGGTAGGGTGCATCAAACGCTGTAGGAAAACAGTGGTCATTTTTTTTTTAATTTACGGTAACATTGTAACCAAATCGTACTACATGTATTAATTTATCATAATATCAAGCACCCTTATTACACCGTATGCCATGGGCCCCTCCCACTATCAGCGCGTACAGTGTGTATACACTATCTTTCGAGGTGCGAATTAAACAGTCTGGTCTTATCTATTGTCTATGATTAAATGGATGCATGGCCATTGATGAACTGAAGAGCGCAGTTATTGGCAGTGCTCTGACGTTATAATGTTTCAAAACATTTTCGTACTGTGGATTTTGCTCTGTAGCCGCCAGAATTCTAAGAACAGGATCGGGGAAAAAACAAAAACGGGAAAGAATCTGTTTTGGCATGACATTCTGAGAAAAGCTGACGGTGTACAAAGCGAACCTCAGATAAACATCATTTATCAGGCCACAATCAGACCAAAGGGAACAAGTGAGCCTTATTCTAAGCGTCAAGTTTTGCCAATCTTTAGTTCACAAACAGGATGTTGTTAATAAGTCTGCTTCTGCAGATGTTATCTTGATGGTTTGACAAAATGTTCTTGAATTGAAAGAACTTCCGTCCACTTATTGTACGGCTCATACTCAGCAGAATTCAGGATGCGAATTGGTAGATTTTTCCTGTCATTGCGGACGCACGCCTTCACTGCATTAGATTCCTGGAAGCCCAAATTCCATAGGCAATAGACTCTTTTCATTTATCGTCCTCCATATCACGTGATTGGCAAACAAAATGGCGGCGTGCCCCACTTGTAGGGCGGAAGCGGTGGACAACGATCGAACGATGCCATCCTCTTGTTGGGCACCCAACTGTACAAACCCGTTACGTGCTGGTTCTGGCATAAAAATGCATCTTTGCTTAGACTGTGCACATATTCAGATGCCATCACTAAGGCAAGTGGAGGTTTTTGCCCTACACGGTGCTTTTCGAAGCCGTGCGGCTCCCCACAAACAACCGTAACGCGGAAGTGAAAAGGGTCTATACGGGGAGTTTTAGACGTAGGACGCACTGAGTCAAATCTGTTGTGTCTTGGTTTTCTGGACCATGGAGTTAAACGAGACCTCCCGTGCTAGTGAGACTGAAACAAGTCTGTCTCGCCAGTTTTTTCAAAGGAAGTTCAAGCCTGAGTCAAAACCGAAGCATAATCGGCTCGACTCATTCTGCTATTGGCCTTAAATATTATGGCTCAGTCAAAGATTTTTCCTGCTATGGCAATTGTACGCCTTCTTGGGGGGGGGGGGGGCAGACAAGAAGTGCAGACCATAATTTCCTATATTTTCTTAGTAAATCCGGGAAGACCCTATCATACCAAGCCCCGTCAGGCACACAGTTAGATTCTACCAGGCTGTACATTTTGCTGGCAGCAGCATTCTGTGATGTCCGGGGCTTAGTTTAATACCTCCCTAATTAGGTGGCTGGATACCTGAATTCCACAGTTCTACGAAGAGTTTTAGCCTGTATAAATTCCACTTCAACAGTCACTGCACATTATTTTCTCATAGGCGAGGTAGATTGTGACAGATAAAACTTGGACTTTAAAGGGGAAGGACTGGAGAATTATTGGAACTGAAGAGAAAGTCAGGAGAGAATGAAACAAAGAATAGAAAGAAGGTAAATGTCACTGTGTAACAGAACGATGACAGGAAAATGACGAAGGAGTTGGAGAGATGAAGGAAAGTGACAGATTCGAGAAAGTGTGAAGGAAAGAGCAACTGATCACTTTGAGTGTGTGTGTGTGGGGGGGGGGGGTGAGGTCTTTCTTTTAAGTGGCTCACTGCCCTTACAATTTACACCTCGCTTTGCTTGTTGTTTGTCCTTTCTTTTGTTTCTCCTGTGTGTTGTTGCGTAGGTAGAGAGATACAAGAGATTAGTCGGGAAGAAAATATGTCGGAGAGGATGAAATTTGAAAGAGTAGAAAGGTTGGATGAGGAGGCACAGAAGAGAAACGTGATGAAGAGGATGTGGAAAAGAAAGCTGAAGAGAAAGACGAAAACAAAAAAATGATGAAATAAACATGAAAGGAGGAAACACAAACACATCAGTATCGAAGACAAAACATCCTTCCGTGAAATGAGTATCGATGTACTTTCGTTCCGGACAGGCGTGAGCCTAATCGCGGAGGGGAATTACGGACTGCCATGGGGATAAGATTTTACTTGTATTATTTTACTGTAAATTTTATGGCGAGACTAGAAAACATGGCACACGACCAGATATATTATTAAGATGTATGCATTGTTGGCCATTGTCTTCAGGGAAGCCAGGACATAACTATAACAGGATTAAAGTAAAACATGTTACGCGACCAGATACTGTTGAGTTGTATTATTGTTGGTTATTGTCTTCAGAGAGTGCAGAAGGACTTACTTAAAACACAAACAAACTAAAAGATGTTACGCGACCAGACATTATTGACGTGTATGTATTGTTAGCCATTGTCCTCAGAAAATCCAGAAGGACTAAAGACAGACAAATTAAAACACGTCACTCAACCAGCTATTATCGAGGTGTGTATTGTTGGCCATTGACTTCAGAGAATACAAAAAGACTAAACTAAAACACAGACAACTCCACAAACATAAATGGGACACGACACACACACACAAAACAAAACAAAACCCGATAGCCAATTTCATTTTATTTATACATGACTTTATTGGTTGCAACATAAGACAAATTGCAGCATTTCTTATCTGAACGCTGGACACCTGAAGCAAAATAAATATGCAATACAATTAGGCAAATAAAGCTTTCTTTGCATTGGAATTGCTTCAACAACAATTACAAACTGAATTCACAAAACAAACATAAACTTTTTGGTCCTTTTGCTATCTCCTTTTTTTTTGTATTCCGTTATATATAAATATATAATATATAAATCTGTTTTCGTATGTTTATCATTTTCTCTCGATCATTATCCCTGTATCCCCACCCAGTTTCCCTACCCTCAAAAAGCACATACAGCTAAACAAAATAACAGTATAAGAATGAAAATATGGTATTTCGAAACCGCAACGCCCGCGTTTGAGCATTCCAAATCTAGGGCAACAAAACACAAGGTTTACTCTCTTCACTTCAGTCCCTGGGTAAATTAAAGACAAACAAAAATAAATTAAGAATTTTAACCCATTGCGATCATATTTGCCAGTTTCAAATACTTCTTTAAAAAATCACCGTAATTTCCTTTTAGGTAAATTTACGTACATTATCAATAACGTGAAAGTAGTTGGTCGCTCAGTGTTTGAACAATATTAACATGTAAGCACGCAAGTGCACTTGTGTATTGAATGTGCATTTCAATGACAGACCGACAAAGAGTAAAAAAAATAGCGTCATAAATCGTCCATCATTCTGATCTCTTCATTTGGTGCTATTTCTCCAGATTTACATGAATGAAAAAAATACAATTTTCACTCAGTAGCACATGTTTCTGATTGTTCACACGTTTCTTACGGTTTTGCAGTACAGAGGTAATACATAACAAACTTGACACAATATTTAATGTGGTCTGGGATTTGTAAGCAGCATAATTTCTAAAAACAAATCATGCCGTTTCTGCTTATGGAAACAACCACTCTTCAAGAATAATTTATGAAAAAGCCGAACTCTAAAGCAATGCATGATTCTGACATTGGTGCTGGTTATTTTTTATATTTATAAATTTTCTCTCCTTGTGGCATCATTTATCATTAACCACTATTTAAACTAATATATTTCGTAACTTTTCACAAGCGTTAACATAAAGACAGAATCTGGCCAGCTTGGAACCAGCCGTTTATAAAACAGACGGACATAAAACTACAATAAATAAAACACAACGGTGCCAATGACATTGAAAAGAAAAGAAAAAAAAATCTTTAGTGTTGTATCCCAAAAGCAACAGACGTAAGGCTTAAACAAAATATGTCTGACGAATTTATACAAATGTAACTACATGTACAATTATTCTAAATGTACGGAAAAGTTCATGTATGAATAGAACTCCCTTCTTCGTATACAAATTTAAGAAACAAAAAAGACATAAGACATTTTAAGAAGCTGAAACACGTATTGATTTTTGGATACTAAATCTAATTAAGTGCCAAATGTTCTTTCAGGGCAAAAAGTGCTTGCGTGGTAACTTTAGATCCAGCCATTTGTAACCGGCTCAAAATATCCACTTCAGAATGTGAACGGCTGTTTTGTCTGTCAAGGAAGGGTTTTGGCTGGTTGCTTACATTGAAAAACGTTGTTCTTAACTTGATTTCAGCTAGGCTTTGTGTCTGTAGTAATCCAAACGGCAAATGTTTGATCTTTTTTTTTTGAAACTCTTTAGGTCAGGTCAGAAATACTGGAGAACTTTTGTTTTGTATTTTGTGTCTCCTTTTTCTTGTTGTTATTGTTTGATTTGAGGTCTTTATTTTAGGAGGTTCGCTGCCCTTGGCATTTACACCTCACTTTACTTGTTTTATTATTTCTTGTTCTGGCGGGGGGGGGGGGGGGGGGGGGGGAGAGATGATATGGATAAATTTTAATCTATTAATTTCAATTTTGCCCGGGCAGCGGCCTTTCGGCCTGCTCTTTACGATTTCCAACTGCCAAGGTATCTTTAACGTGCGCAACGTGCACACGGGCCCTCCGAATTTTTTCGTCCTTATCCGAGAAGACTAGGTACTCGATCCTACCCCCCAATAGGACCAGGGACTTGAAAATATGAGAAAAATCCAATTTCCTGTTGTTATTGTTTTTTTTTCACTTTTTTTTTTATACTTTGCACAAAAAACGTGTCAAAATCAGCCATGAAACATTTTGACAAAAAAAAAAAAAAAAGCACAAATCTCATGACAAAAGCTTACATGCTAGAGGGAAATTTACAATGAACAACATAATACAATGTATTTCAACAAAGACTGCTCATACTTACAAGACTTGAAGCTCATGTCAGTTTTAACAGGACGTAGAAAAATAGCATTGGGAAGTAACTTTGTTGTTTTTTTTCAATTCATATTCAACAAACAGATGAAAGACAGGCTAAAGTGTTTGGGGAGAGTGTGGGTTATACAATATCTCTTGAAGACAGAGGAAACGAATGGTGATCAAAGGGAGAGGAATAAAGAAGGCCATTCATAGTAACACATCAAGTTTCTGTGGGTTTCAAGTGGCCCAGGGTCGCTGAGATGCAAGATCTAAAATAAAAACTATAAACAATATTTGGACGTGATGTAGAAAAAAAAAATTAAATAAACTTTTTCGTATCCGAATCAAAAACAAGGGCAGAAACTGGGCAACCAGCTTCTCTCCAGCAAATATACAGGGTTGTCAAACTAAACACTTCATTGTTGACAGTGACGATAATCTACTGAATGGTACCATGAAATGTTTCGTGGTCTTAAAACCTCTGCCTGAAGGAAGGTGTTCCAATCAGTTTTCAATATCGTGCGATTTCTATTTTGTGTGTGTGGAAGGAGGAAAAAGGGGGGGGGGGGGGGGGGTTGATTTCGAACAGCTATGGAAACCGCAGGAATACGAAAGCTGAGACAATACAGAAGCAGAATTTCGTCACATTCGTCAGATCTTGCACTCTACGCTAGAAAGAAGAACTGAAACCATTGGCAGAGGGAGAAAACTACAGGACATCTTTAAACAAAGCCCTTGGCTGTCTTAAAGTCTATGGGGGGGGGGGGGGAGGGGCGGTCATACACCAATTTCAACTCATAAAATCTTTTCAACACACTTGAGTGATGTAGGACTTTCACCTTACCTAGAGTACGTGGAAACATCAATATCTACAGCTTTTGGGGGAATTATAGCGGGTCTGCTTCCTTGTCCCGTCGGCTTTTCCTGGCTTGATGTTCATGTATATGAACAATAATGCCCTCCAGGTGAATGAACATCTAAACGAAAACCCTTTGCCTACAAATGTCTATTTTTGTTAAGAACATTGCTCAACATCTATAAAAGAATGAGCCGACTTTTCTGGGATAAAATATGGGCCCGAGAATACTCAGGGGCATTCATGGTCAAGGCCAGTATGAATGACTTTTCAATCTGCACTGTTGTGACCAGGCCATTTGGACCTTCATTTACTGTAGCACATATTTACACATTCACACTGTAATTCCGTATCTACAATTCTGTCAACATAAAGGCTAATAGTTTGTAGGAATAGTTTTCTGAAATCCGAGTTCACAAAAAAAAGTAAAGTTTATATGACAGCGCACATGGGGATGAATGGCTTACAATCTCTCTGAATAAAGTATGACACTGTTGATTGATGGAAACAGGCGAATAGGCAGAAATAGCTCTTGGCGTTGATAGCACCTGGCGTTATTCCGCGGCTTTCACAGGTTTGGACTCGCGGCTGAACAGTTCTTTGAACAGGCCTGGATCATCCCGGAAAAGGAGGATCAACTGAACTAGGACAGATGCTTCAAACATTACTTCATGAGCTTACGGTCAGATCTAGTGTCTGTTGATTCCTAACCAACAATCCATCCATTTGTTAATCTTGTAACTGGAACTCTGTTTGGCAATCTGTCTTTGACCTCTATATATATTCTGTACAAGATCCAGAGATTTAACACCAAAAACAGCCATAAAGCAGAGCCAGGGTTCACTGATACTGACAGGGTATGTTCTCAGTTTCTGAACAACTTTAGACGTTCAAGCCTCAAGTCGCGAAAGTGAATATGGTCGCCAAACATTTAAGAGGTCTGAGTGTTCTTCACTACTTCTTCTGCTGACTGGCGGGGATCGTGATGAATCAGATCTTCCTCCATGAGATGAGGCGGACGAAGCCGATGCTGCCATTGGATAGTGAGTGACATCTGACCTCATTGGTGCTTCTGCCATTTCCATGTCAGACATTCCGCGCTCAAAGATATGCCGACTGGACAAAGCGATGGGGATGGGTTTTTCAATGCGATGAAGGTGAGAATCGAAATGTCTTGGTGAATGCTGTTCATTGTACAGCTTATCTTCTGGATATCTAGTGTCATATATTCCATCGCTTGTTTGGCCTACTGGGCGCAGTATTTCGTAGGATTTCTCCTCAAGGCTTCTCGAGCTCGACAGTCCCCTCTTAAAGTACTTGCCATCGGTCAAGGATCGCGGCTGGGTCTCATGTGAACGTTGTTGTCCGAGGACTTCATACATTTTATCACCAGCCGGTACCAGATGCTGAGATGAACTCTGGGAAATGATTTGAGGATAAATAAAGGTGGAGGAGGACAGCGCGTGGCTTGGGGACGGGATGTATGAGCCTGGAAAAGATAGTGTCCCGGGTGTGTTGATAGAAGACAGGAGCTCTGAATGTGCCGGAAGGGGAAAGGGCGCATGGCCAGGGGACCGTAGATGAGCAGAAAGATGAACTCGTTCATCCAACTGTCTTGCTGTGAGAGCTCTGTTATCCGGCAATGACAGTGGTGGAATACCCTGATGAAGACCATTATTGGTTTCTTGAAGAACTCGTGCGTGACTTTCTGTGAACGGAATGCCATTTTCAACAATTACACTATCAGACTTCGACAAATTGATGGCGTGGCTTTCTGAATATGGTCTTGCTCCCGACTGGTGATTGGGCATCGGGAGAGGAACTCTGGGCTCAGAGGCATGAACAATCATAGCTCTATTTTCTAATTCGCTGGCCAGGTGTAGACTGTTATCCCTGCTACTGATTTCGGGGATGGGAATGAGAGACAGCGGTTTCCCAGAACTGGACTGGGACAAAGACCCACTGTGTGACATGTCGTCGGGGCGACGACCTGACGTGATGGCCCGGCTTTCTTCCAGAATCCTGAAGTTTGAGGTACTGGCTTGTAATGCGTGAGTGGCTGGTAGCACCAAAGGGTTTCTCTCATTCGTGTACAATGGCCTTCTGTCCCTCAAGGGTAAATCTGTCCCGGTGGAATAACACTGAAGCATGATAGGTATCTGTGACTCCAAAGTAAGTTTTGAAGATGTGTCAAAAGTTATCATGGCTGGTGAGTTTAGTGGTAGCCTTGATGACAAGTTCATGCGTGGGTTAAGTTCATATCTAGCATTTAGAGACAGTGACAGACTCCCATCCAGAGATCCTTGGGGCTCTTCTTCAAGATGGTGAGAACCGCGGTGATGGGAAATAGATCTGGGGTCTTCAGAAGAGGCTCGGAGGTGGTCATGAGATGATCTTTGTGATTCTATGGCAAGTGGGGATGAGGGGCGAGGTCTGTCAGGGCCAGCAAGCATGACAGAAGACCTTGAAGATTCTGGCTGTGTAGGAAGTGGAGAACACATGTCGTCATGATAGTGGGCTTCTGTGAAAGTATGATGTGACCCCATTCCTACCTGGCCTGGCAGCAAGCGATCATGACTGGATGATGGAGGTGGTGGCGGCAGTGGAGGATGTGGTGGAAGGCCATGTCTTCCATCATGGTCGGGGGAATCACTTGATGGGCCTGTAGAAAAAGACAACAACAATAAACATTACTCAGTGGGTGAAGGGCGTCTCGGGGCTATATCACACGGATGTACAAACACACAAAATGTAAGTGCGTAGACAAGAAGTACTTTTATTGGTAGGAAAGTTGAGGAGAAGGTGGCCTGATGGAGTGAAGGAAGGATTGCTCTTATGCCGGAGATTGTTTAAAGAGCACCTAAAATAAATATCATTTCATTTAAGTTTCAAATGCGTATGCATACCGGTGTAGCACATTTTCATTTCATGCAATATGTAGGCAAATTCAACTATTAAATAATCAAAATGATGGCAACTCCATTGGTATTCTAACGCTATAAATTATTTCAGGACCCATGGCTTTTATGATATTAATAATCATAAAAGCGAAATGAAACAAACCTATGCTTACCACGATAAAGGATCGCCTCCCTTGGTGGACTTCCGTGACCTCTTTGTCCTGATTCTTTACCGTAAGGCGGCGGTTCATAGCTCCACGTTCTTTGACCTGTATTAAAAGATAAAAAGTGGAAACATTAAAATCTTTGGCACGGCATTTAGACACATTATGCTATCATTTGACTGAAACTAGTACTTTGATAAGCTGATGGGCCTGGATTTGGACAACCCGGGTGGGTATCATGCAGGAAGAGACATGCAAACACGCTGAGTGGAACTTGTTTTAATCCAAGTCACAGTGACCCTTCTAAACCGACAGGAATGTTGAACAAGTGGAGCACAAGAAGAAAGTGAACATGTGTGAGCATGGTTTTCCCAAAGTTAAACCAGGAAACAAGAAAACGAGTGGACTGGACGAGGAACGGTGAACATTTTCTCCTGACATCATGATAACAATTATGTGTATTATAAAAAATTATTGTTAAAGTTATGCTGGGATTGCAAAGCAACAGACGGATAGGGCCTGGCGGAAGGGGGTGTGGGGGGGAGGGGTTATCATCCTAAGCCCGGAACGGCACCGTCAGCTGCTGGCAGACAAGAAGTGCACACCATAATTTCCTATATTTTTTTTACTAAATCCGGGAAGATCCTACAATATTAAGACCGGTCAGACACAGTCAGCTTCTGCCATTATTTCTCAGGCGTACATCTAGCCGGCAGCAACTGGCTCTGACGTTTCGGACTTAGTATGATACCACTTTGCTGTGCAGTGCACTATCCCCTATGCAGTGCACTATCCCCTATGCAGTGGTGTCACGCAAAAAGAAAGCGCAAGAAAAACAAATCGCCTAACAGATCAGAGGAGCTGCGCCCCAGCGGGGACCTCACGGTTTCAGAAATTTTATCTGGTCCCTGGGCGAAATTCAAGACCAAGGCAAACTTATACATATTCAATCCCTGATGTATAGATTTCGTGTGTTTTTTCATCCCACTCACACACATGCACTCGCATTTTTATTATGCAAGCTCGGGCGCATGGTTTTGCAAATTTGGCGCTCACGCCCAAATGTGTTTGCCTTACTACTATTAAGTGACTTTGGGCTCAGCTAAGTCTAACAAACTAAAGTGAGCCTGTTTTGCGATGTAATAAATGACACCAAAATCAGAAATGAAACTGGGAAAGTAAAGCGTAAATGAATGACGGGGAAAGGGCATAGAGGGGGAAAAGAAAGAAAGAATGAAAATGAAAGAAACAAAGATAAACAAAGAGAAAGAAAAAAAAAAAAGAAATGAAATGAAGGAAAGAAAGAAATAGAAAGAATGAAAAAAAATGGAAAGAGAGAGTAAGTTGAAAGGTTTTTTTTTGGGGGGGGGGGGGTGCAACAGCAAGCACGGGTCCTTTACCTATGGGGGTGGAATGTCCATTCGAGTCTGTTAGCACCCGAGGGTGTCCACTGTCCATGACCATCTCAGCTCCCATAGGCTGTCCATGGCCATGAGGATGCTGGAGATGGCGCCTGTGGTTGTTCTCCAAGAAGCGACGGTCCAGTTCCGCCAGCTGGCTCTGATGATCTATGCCAGGAGCGTTGCTGGAGTGTTGCCTCAGCCTGTCTAGTTCGGCCAAGTACGACTGAGACAGCTGGCGTTCTAATGATGACTCGGGCAACGCGGTGTGGTCCAGCCCCACATCCAGCGGGCTGGGTCGATGTTGTTGTTGACGATGATGGTGATGGATGAGGCGGTCGTCCGTGCGTAATTCTGAATACGACAATAAATTATTATTATTGCCATTATCATCATTCCCATTATTATCATCATTGTTGTAGTCAGTATCATTATTATCATCATAATCATTATTATTATATTCGGTGGAAGGAGAAGGGAACTGCCTCAAGGACTCGGAAACAAGTCAGAGCAAAAGTCAATCCCTTTTTTTTTTTGTTCCTTACACCTCAGCGGCACACATTGTTAAATTTCCACGTGTTTCATTATCCATCCCCCCTCCCCCCACACACACACACCACCACCGCCACCACCACCACCACCAAAATTGACTATATTTCCCTCGTGTAGATAAGAAAACTGAAGATATTACAGTTTAAAGTTGCGTGAGCTCTTTCAGAGAACACGCAGCTTAACAAAGTTGAGTGAGCCTCGAGGTAAGGATACAAGGCTAAATAGTTACCAAGGAACGACAAGTCAAAACAAGACCTCCACAATAACGCCAACTTGCAAACCATTTCTTATCAATACTCATAATGCCATACCCAGTGCCAACGCTTGAAGTGAATATCTACACGAAAAAAAATCTAATTGAAAGACAAATCATTGCACAAAGTTTTATAATATATCTGATCTGATCCACAAAATACAAATTTAAAGAATTAGTAACCAAAATAAAAATGTAAAATAAAAAATATAAGTCAAAATAACGAGTGATCATAAAATTCTCTGGTACTTTCTCTCTCTCATCCTTTGTTTCCTTTTGTCTTCTTTCTACGTCCACATTACTTTAAGAAATGCATTGTTTATGGTGCTGGTTTTCAAATGCATTGTGTATTGTGCTGGCTTCAAGTACAAGGAGAAATAAAGACCGAGAAACTATTGAAAACTAAAGGCAGAGAAGACAAAAGAGGTTAAGAAGTGGAGTCGTTGAGATGTTTCACGTGTCGAATGCTAAAGACATTGTTGTACTCTGCATAAACCAGGAAAGGTATGAGAGTCTCAGATGCCAATGAGTTTTAGAACTGAACAATGAATTCGATATCTCCCTCCAAATTTGGCGATGTTTCGGGGTTAAGAGCAAAACGCAGTATTCTGGGAAAGGCAACTCTACTCTTCATAATTTTCCAGCAAGGGTGAATGCCCACTACTGATCCACGTGGTCTCCAGTTTCCTACAGAGAAGTGGATTCTTGCATCTCAATTTATTTTTATTTTTTTAAAGTACCTTTCCGCATCACAACTGTGAGTGGATCTGACGAAATCGGGCTTAATATGAAAGACCAAATTCCTGAGAAAAATCCTCCAAAGGGGGAACAATTTTCTACGGAAATAATATATGCTAATAATATGAAAAATTAGCTATTTTTCTGCATTTAGTTAAAACATTTTGCTTGAAGTCGACTAGGAAATATTTTATTCTGATTTTTTCAAACAATTCACCTCAAGCCCGATTTCACCGGAACCACTCACAATTAACAGCAAAATCTATAGGTTCCCAATACTCTTCCAAGAGATTACACCACAGAAAATGGAAGTTCAATGCATGCATGCAATTCATGACAGGGGTGAAAATCTCGTCAACCAAGAGCACCCTTTGTTTCTTAAAAATTTTGGTTTTTTCTTTTTGTTTTTTCTTCTACTCATTTTCTTGCCACTCGCGTCTTTGCCATAGTTGAGGGAAATGTTGAGATGTGAGGGAAAATGCTAAGAGTCATTGTGGCATCGCGACAGAATCGGGTGACCAGAGCAGCTCGCATTTCGGCTCTGAGGAGATGCTGACAAGAAGCGGTGGTTTCTTTTTGAATGATGGCGAAATAATAAGCATCCACCTTCGCCCAAGCGCGACAGGGGACACGCTCCCAGACTGAGTACAGCACTCCAGAACGATGAAAAAAGACCATGAGCAGGCGTTTGAAGGACTGCTGCTCTTTTCTCATTCTCGTCTTGGTTTGCCCTGAAGTGCTAAACACCTGGGGTGAGGGAAAACAAATTTCTTTTCTATTTTCCTTTCTCTTGTTGGCTCAAGTGTTCGTCCCCACTGTCTCCTCCCCCTCCCTCCCCTGTTCCATGCCTTCTCCTTTGTTTCTCTCTCTTCTTTTCTTGGAAAATTATTAGTTCTCGTTGAGTTGGGTTACCGAGTCCAACAATGCCCAAACCGTTTAGTGAAAAGCTGACAGCCCCCAAAGCGGAAGGCCTCAGGGTGCTTAGAAACCCTGAGCGTGTGCTGGAAACGAAATGATATGTTCAGGTGCCCATTAGAAAGCCATCACCATGACCTGATAGGGGTGGTGGGGGTGGTAGGGTGGTAGGTGAAGACTTGGCACGCGACATATTTCACGCTCATCCATTCCGCCCCGTTTGTTTTTGTCAAGTTTTATTTCGTCCGTGTCCACTGGTGCATAGAATTTGAGAATGTCAACATGCTATCAGTCTGATCTCGCTTCCACACATCTGACAATCAGACTGATAAATTTTGACATCATTTCTATTCACACCCGTCCATAACCGCCCCCCCCCCCCGGCCTAGTTTTTTGTGTGTGAAATATTTTTCTTTTAAACGGAAGAATTATTATCCTCAAAAAATGATCACTTATTAAAGGTGTGGTCCACCCCCCCCCCCCGGGCAGCTGGGTCGCTGATTCGAGTTTAATGAGCTTTCAGCACGCAGGATACTTAGTAAATATGGTGCCATATTACTGCCTTTTGTTCTTTGTGGTCTTTGGACAGTACAAAATATATAGGAGATTTAAAAAAAAACTTATGAGTGAATACTCACTTGTCTTACTTCTGGGTTCTCTGGGCCCATCCACCGTCACTTTGATGGCTTTCTGATACAGCGCAACTTGCGGAGGGTTGGTGAAGACAGCAATCGTCAAAGTGAAACTTTTACCTGTAATTCACAAAAAGAATATCATTTTAAACATCATTGTTTATTCTGTGCAAGAGATGTTTACGTACTAAACTAGCCTGATACGTGAAGTCTTCGTGACCTTAGTTCTTGTTTGTTTTATCTCCATTTTCTGAAGAAAAAAAAAACTGGAGATCCTCTGAGATGTTGTAGAAGTATATCAAATGTACATTTTGACACTTGTTTAAAATGCGTTGTGGCACTTATCAAGCCGTTCCATATAGCATAGTTCCGATTTTGTTCCTTTATCATAATAACCAAAGCCGCAAACATTTAAAGTAAAAAAATCTCCGTTAACGCAAAATGTGGAGTTGGAACAAAAAAGAACTCAGGTCGCATCTTGATTCAGCATTCCATTGTTCAAAATGTTAAACTTCTCCTTGACATGTAGCCTATAATCACCCGCTCCAGTAACATGTCTTTCCAAACACAATGTGTTAAATTTAAAAGAGTTCATCTTTTTCCTGGCTACGCACATCAAGCTGTGCGGTATTTTGCGTGAAACATCTGATGACGGTTTGATTTTCTTAGGCGTCGTCAGACAAATTGGTTACGACACGAACATTTCAACCATATTAAATAAAAATAAAAACTGGAGAAATCAAAGTTTGTAATAGGATGACTGGGACAGAACATGATAAAATATATAAATAAAACATTTACGCAAATACGCCAATCAGTTCGTGCAAAACTGAAAGTTAATTATTTTATGGCCGTAAAAAGGGGATGGATATAAAAACATGACGTGTAGCTGAATTTCATCTCTTCTCTACGACTGTTGCATGATCTTGCCAAATTTGAACAAAGTAATGAATGGTAATGACTGACAATAGCAGAGAAGAATGAGAAATGGGGCGAAGGGACAATTTTCGTCAGTAAAATCACAAAACTACCAAGTCCTGTATGTATTCTAGAATCTTGAGCTTATCAAGATATCTCTTGCATTAAATGTAATTCTGAGTCTTTGCCGAAAGACATGGGTCACAGCATAACACTCGTTTAATTTGGCTTCTTCCCGAGAGAGAAATATGTAGTGGTCGGCGTTAAATAATCAAAGACCCCGAAAATCATTGTCAAAAAAGTCTGAGATTCAAATTCATTTAAGTTCAACCCAGTAAACTCCCAGACCCCCCTCATCACTGACAAAACGTATGCAATCCCAAAAGAGACAATTAAGAGAGTTTTGCGCCACATAGAAAACCTTTCTCTTGCACAGTTAGCATTAACCTTCTCTTGCACAGTTAGCATTAACCTTCTCACTTCCTCATTTTTCTATTCCATTGTCCCCGTAACATTCGTTCCTCCCCTAATTGTTTCACAGCTTTTATCTCCTCGCATTTCAATTAAAAATTCAGCCAAGGTACTGCCAAAATCTACTTTACAGTTCCCTTTTCATCCATCTGTTTAAAATTGAAGGGAAAAAAAGGAAAGGAAAAGGAGGCGGGGGCGTGCCACAATCTCAATAGTGATTCGTCCTTTTCCCACAGACACACTGACACACTCCTGCGCACACAGTGCTGGCTAAAACACATTATCATTCCCAAACAAAGCTCATTGTTCACTTGCCTAATTCCGTTCATTTCCTTCATCCTCTCACACGCTCTCTGGCCAGATTAAAGACAAAATGTTCGTGGTGGTGTCACTGTCTAATCAACTGCTGAGCATGGGGGGAGGACAGGGAGAAAGCGGCTTTGGGGGGCAAGGGGGGGTGGGTTGGGGCAAGAAGGGCTTTACTAATGCCGTGTAAAGGTCATGAAAACCGAGAGTTTGAGGAAGTACATGGCAAGGGGTGACGTACACGATATACACACAGTGAAGAAAGAGAGAGAGAGATGAAAATAACACACCACAATATTGACTTTGCCTATGTGTATATTTTTATTAATGTGGTAGTGATTCTATTTGTATTGTGTTAGAGAAACAGAAGGAAATATAATTATACAGAGTAGAGACAAGTAATAAATATATGCCCTCCTCAATGAGTCCGACACTACAGAACGTCAAAACCTCATATCCCCCTTCCACTAAAAAACGCCTCCCACCCCTTTGTTTCCATTGTCCGGCGCTTCTGTTTTCCTCCCACCCCCCTTCCAGCCCCTTGGTTTCTTCTTCCCTCAACTCCCTCTTGATTTTTTTTTTCTCCCCCCTCCCTCTCGATTCTCAGCACACATGGGAGAATAATGAAATTATCCAAAAAGGATGGCGTCTTCAGCCCCGGAACACAATTAGTCGATTCGGTGGCTACGATGTGACCAGAAGCCAAACAGTGGTGGGCCCCTTAGAAAAAAAAAATCCTATCTTATAAAACAAAAATGAAAAGTGGTTTGCTCTGGTTTGACACGCACCAAAAACTAGGACCCCAGCGCTAGGCTAGTTAACGATGACAATAAAGTTTGGATATAAAATTTCACTACAAACGGTGTGGGGCAAACATACATGGCTACTACGATAAATAAAACTAGATGTATATTTTTTTAAATATCTGTCTTTTGTAAAAGCTTTTCGTGGAGATAAATGCCTAAGTAAAATAGATACCGTTATGTGGAATGTCCTTTTTTTTGTTGTAAATAAAATGATTGTTGCACTTGTATATTCTAGTTATACATGTGCAGTGGAGCTTCATGTCAGAATGTAAGTTTGGTAGAGGATTCCAAATGTCTGAATGGTAAATTCTTCCCACGGAACAGAAACAACAACAACAACAACAAAAGCGGCTGAAGTGGGGAATGAGGAGTAAAGAAGAAACAAAACTAATGATGGCCGTCTGGAGAATGGTTTCATCATCATCATCATCATCATCATCATTATTTCTTCTTCTTCTTTTAGCTCACCTACTGAAATAAAATTTCTCCAATGTCAAATGAACCCCAGGACTCAAAATCAAAATTACCACCTTCCATCGCAATATCGTACAACGTTCAACGTCGGAAAGCATACTACAGCAAGACAGATGTGAGAAAAGGTAAAGATGTTGATAGTGACACTGACAGACAGAGAGAAATGGACAAGAAGCAGGAGGTGGCTGAGTTACAAGAGGTAACCTGGGTATACTTAAGTTCTTCAGTGACGATACGGAATGAGCCTCTAGCTCCGGGCACCATTAAAATATGAACAATTCCACCGAGCTATCAAGCCAAATATGGATCCGACATACTGGCGACAGGAAAACAATTACAGAGTGATTTTTTAAAAAACGCACCGATGAGATGCCATTATATCAGAGTTGGTTTTGTAGGGCACTGGCGAACTGTAGAGAAAACATCTTTCTACAACTCAATTATTTTTCAATACATGTAGCCATGTGAGCCCTCAAGCCAAACAAACAGGGCAGTGCAAGCCAACAGCATTGCAGGGGACTGGGGTAAAATGGTCTCCTGATCTGTGCAGGCCTCCTGTTTTTTTTCTGTCGATGTTCCGCAGTCGAAATCCATTGCTCATCATGACCCCTTTTCAACCCCCGGTTATGCCCCTTTGCCCCGGGCGCAATCAGGCACCGCCTCGGGTGACCAGCGTCCCTGACAACGATTGCCATGTAAATTTGAGAGATGATTGAATGAGCTAAAAAATAATAAACCCGGGAAATTGCCCGCTTACAAATTTCTCTCGTTTCTCTCTCTCCCCCTCATCACCTCATTTTTTTTTCCACTTTAGTGCTCTTGCTTGCCGGTGTTTCGTATAATCTGTGTTGTTTCATATTTTTCATTTCTCCCAACACAAATACCAATCTCCAACCGCTTTCACTTTCTCTCTCACTATCCCCCACCCGCTATCTCTGTCTTTCTTTCTTTCTATTGTTCGTTATCTGACCCTTCCACATGTCATTTTCTAACAACTCATCGCTCGCTGATCTCTTTGCAGCGGTTATGATTTTTTCAGAAATTTTTCGTCTAGAAATGCTGAATTTCGTGAGAAGAGTTAACATTTATGTCCTTGTTCTAATTATACTCCCTCCTCCTTTCTTTTTTTTTCATTTGTCAACGCCACAATTATCTACGACCAAAACTATGAGATTCAAGGCCAGTGACAGCGGCCGTAGCCTATCCAAATCTGGCTTGGGCAAACCACAATTTCAGAATGTGTGAGAACCGGATTGGTGTCCGTGCATCTAAAGTTTCCATACCCAACAGTAACTTACCACTTGTTTATCGGCAAACTGAGTTCTGAATTGAAACCTTTGAGTTTCCAAATGCCTAGGCCTAGGCCACAGGCCTAATTGCCAATGTTCATGATTTTGAATGCAGTCCGCAAAATTTTGCCAGTCAAAAAGAAAAAGATTTGAGCGTCAATCTCGTCCTCGGTCTTTGGTCTGGTAGTTCATTTCATGTCAACGAAGGCCCTCCAAAAATGGCAGCTGTGGTCGTAGAGTTACGGATGACCCAGATTTAAAAAAAAGTTCGGTTCAGAGGACTCTACTGATAATTAGGTTTCCCACCCCCTCCTTCTCTTTTCCCCGTCATTTTTTTTTTTTTTTTTGTAAAGTCACACCCCCTTTCCTTTTCATTTTCTCCGTCCTGCCCCTCCCAGCCTCTTCATCAAGGCTGCTGGATCGATGACATTATGCGCCAGTGACAGTGTGGCTTCCCGAAGACAGGCATAGAATTAAACGATACAAAAGACAATGATGAGGCCAACGACACAGAGAAAGCAGGACAAAAAACGTTGCCGGCAGAGAAAAGAAGGTGAGGCTTGCCCTGCATCCCCTCCTCCTTCCCCTCCGAATTTAAAGAAGTCTAGGCAAAGATAATGAAAATGAAAGGGCCCATTTAACTTCACATCTAAGATCAAAAAAAAAAAGTACAGAATTTGGTCATGTTACACTTTCCAATTTGATGAGTAGATGAAAAGAAAATGAAGCCGCCAGATAATCTGTTAGAAAACCACAGAGAGAGTAAAAACAAAATGCAATGCCAGTTTAGCCTTGTCTCCAAGTCTTCCGCCGGATAAAGCGAGTAGAATTTTTTTTTGTTTCGGCTTCCAAGTAATTATTTCATTTCACTTCATGCAATCCATATTTAGAATTATTAATGAGGTTCCATTGACAGAACTGTCAGTTCTGCCCTTATTTTGGCTCTCTTATTCAAATTGTAACATCCTGGTGTGATTGAGAAATTTCTATTCTCTTTGTCCTTTCTAATAGAAATGCTTTTCTTCCGGTCTACCTTTTTTTTTTTTTCAAATCTTTCTTTTGGTGAAGTTTTTTCAAGCTTTCACTTTACAATTGAGATCTTCCCATTGGGAAAAAAATGTGGCTGTCTGAGATCAGCATATTCTTTGTGCAATTTGCCCTCGTAGCTTTGCTGCCCTTGTGAGGCTGAAGAAATTGGAAAAATAAGAAAAATATCAACTTTCAACAACGGCATGACCGTTGTGTCTTGTTCTTGTGGTTTAAAGTTTGCCATTTCTGACATCAGCTAATTGTACGTGCAATCTGCCCTCATAGCTTTACCAACTTCCGACAACAGTATGACCTCCGTGCTTTGTTTTTGTGGTTTAATCTCTAAAGTTTGCCATTTCGGAGCGACAACGACTCACATATTATTTTCATGTGCAGTTTTATCCAAACTAGGCTTAAAATGAGATTCAACTCATTGCAGATCTGAAGAAACGGCACTGTTCTGGTATAACCATCAGTTAAAAAGAGCAAACTTATACCTGAAACAATAGTTGAATAGCTTCTGGATGTTTGAATGAACGATCTGATACATTGTTGGCTATACATGTACCAGTATTCAGATTATGTAAGCTGATGCAGGTAAACTATGTCTGTCAAAAACCAAGCAGAAATTTTAGACATGTTCATTGGGACACAAACTTGTATCATTTTTCTCATGGTATAAAAATGTCAAAATTATGGAGTTCTGGGTACAGAGCACACGGGCCCATCAACAGATCTAAGCTCAGGCTCTCTGAGGCCTTGAGCCGGCAATGCTGACAATGATAATCTGATCGGGGTATATTTCATTTCACAGTGAGCTGACCCGTCTACACCGAGGATCTCTTGCTCAACGTTCTATTCTGCGATTTCAAACAGAAGCTGGTGTATGGAGACATGGTCATCCAAGCGCGACATATCGAGCATGTTCAGATTTCCGCTAGCAGACATCTGTCATGATAACTGGCTGAGAAAAAAAAGAGAAGGTGGGGAGTGGGAGAAGAGGGTGCTGGAGTGGGGGGGGGGGATGAGAGAAAACTTGCAAAGGGGCCGTGGGGAGGGAAAAGCCATTGTCACCAGACCCCAATGCAATCAGCCCGGCCCCGGGATATTACTCAATTGTTTTCAAAACACCGTATTACATCAATTTTTTGTACTTTTTTGTACTGTCTAATTAGGCGTTTTGTAGACCTTTGGTTTGGATTATCTCAGCGGGGATCAAATTAAACATGAAAGAAGAAAAGAAAAAAAAAAAAGAAAAAAGAAAAGTGAAGCTGTCTGATGTGAGCGCGGCAGATGAAGAGTGGGCGTTTCCACAGCGTGACTGGTGTTACATGAGGTTAGAAGTGCCGCTGTCTGGGGGCTTTTTGATTTGCAATGGACCATTAACAGGAAAACCAGATATTTAAGAAATAAGACTACACATCATTAACTTGTTGTTGTTGCTATTGTTGGTAATATGTATTAATGAATTCTTTCTTTCATTCCTTGTTTTCATCGTTGTTGTTGTTGTTTTTTTGCCCCGGTGTTTTTTCCGGTACATCTCTTCCCAAACTTATCCAACAGAAGCTGCACTGAATAGTCTAGAGACAGCTGTTAAATATTATTTGAAAGGCATGTATCTCCAACCCATCACATCGCATCGCTCCTCTACCCAATCCCCATCTGCAGCTACAAGTCTGTTGCAAGAATAACCGTCAAAACGTGAACAGGATGCTGGTTGTCATACGGACTGTTTTGCATACCATGCCAAACAGCTCCGCACTACGGGAAGCATGGTATATTAAAATCTAATCCTTGACGCATTTATCCGTGACCATTCAATAGGTGGTGAAAGTTGTATTTCGCTACACCACCCATCCATCAATGCCTTTTCGTATTTTAAATACAAAAACCTAACATAAGAAACTTTCACACTGCGGTTAAGAAGAGCTCCAAATTGCCAACAAATTTAATGATATAATTAATATTTGCCTTTTTTTTTTTCCCCCACCTTTCCACACGTTTCTTCCGTTCACAGAATGTAAAGAAAGTTGCAATTATTTGTGTCTCTTGGCGTCACTTCAATCTTTAGCCCTTCACTTACGGAACATCTACATTTCTACAATACTGAATTGTAATTTCTAATGTTATCATTTTTTTTTTTACGACCCTAACAATACAACGCTTGCCAAACCTTCGGGCCTCAATACACATGAGGATTAAACTTGCCAGCTACGCTACAAACATTATTATATCGATTATGTATTCGGCATCCGAAAGCCTAAAAGTCAACAGATGTAGGACTGAAATGACATAAGAGAAGACGACATTACAACAAAAAAAGATGGGCGGCTTCGATACTTGAACAGTGCTGTCCGATTCCTTCGACTGGGCGGGTGGAGCAACTATATAAAAAAAAAAAAGCGATTCATAAGAGTCTTCATGCTGTATTATGTATTACTGGTATTAGCTATTTTCAGATGCTGTCAGTTTAGTAAAACCACGATTTCAGAATTTGTAAGAGCCATTTCGGTGTCTGTGCATCTAAAGCTACAAATTTTGCTTTTGCCTGCTCCACTAAAGCGTGTTTATTGGCAAATTCGGATAATTGCTGAAATGAAACTCTTCCAAATATTTAGACTTAGTTGGGACTGTTCATAATTTTGAATGCAGCCCGCAGAATTTTGCCAGCCACAAAAAAAAATTTTTTTTTAAACAAAAAAACTGAGTGCCAGTGTCATTTTTCTGTCGTAGGTCTGGTAATTAATTTCATGTCAACGAAGCATCATTATTTATCATCCCCATTTATCATCGTTTTCACCCATTTCACATATTGACTTTCATTCTTCCTGTTTAATTAAACCAAGGACTAAAACAATATTAAGTTCCTGTCTTCTCATTCCTGCCGATGCCCACTCAGTACCTTTTATTCTCGTATCAAGTTTGAACAAAAAAAAAAAAAATCAAACTTGAGGTACATAAAAATACGCTACGAAAGTTATATCACTTATAATGCACTAACATTTTCTTATGCTCGTAGTAAGTCGAACCGCGATTCCCCTCCCTTGCTGACATGGGATCGCCCATGTTTTTAATCGGATGCAAACATTTACATGACTGCTATATAATCAACCCAACTGGTCCAGGGTCTTCTTTTCAACACCCAACAGACTACAGAATTTGCTCACCAGGAAAGACACAGTCTTAAACACTTCAAAGCAAAAGACCAACTCACGCGCCCAGTGCACTGTGTAATTAGTCTTGATTCACAAACAACACCATGTGTGCTCACGTCGTAAAGGGATACCCTTTAGGGTGAGCAAAAATACCCGGGTTTAACGGGGAAAAAATGTCTAATTATTAATGACTGGAAGCGCGTCATATTTCGCAAAGGATGTTGTTATGGGGACGTAGAGAAAATACTGAGTTGTGTATTCACTGTTCAACTATAGCTTGCTATGTAGTAAAATACTATGTCCCCCGAACAACAGCTTTTTGCAAAGCTCTTAACAAAGGAAACCCCAACACAGTACAGCGAAATAGGTGAATAGGTGCGTTCTCGTTGACTCGCTGATTCCAAACATATGCCAACATATTGCGGATAGTTTCAGCTCGGAGACGAAGGAAGTGATTTGACGCAGAGATTTCAATACCACCAGATGTTGATAATAGTAATAATCACGACATAATCGTTTTAAAATCCCGCCATGCAAGGAATTAAAAATTTGTCATGCGTTTTAATTTCTAACGACCCGAGATAACTGAGTTAAAGAATAGACCGTGCGACGAGAGTGAACAAGAAAAAAAGAAAAGACTGGCTAGAGTTAGGCTCTCTTTCCAGGGGGTGGGGCGGTTTATCATATTCTTTTTTAAATTTTATATTACGTCATGCTGGCAGACTCTAATGACGCTGCATCTGTCACTTGATGGCGAGGCTCGGTATGGTGAATATTAGACAAAGTAACTCAATGAAGGTTAATTTGTTTTTCACGGCAAACTGAGACTTCATATTGGTCGCTCGGTGCCTGGATTATTTATGATTGGCAAGTACGAATAAAGTGTTTCTATTGAGTCAAAAAGACTACCACATTATGTTGCACGGGCTTGTGGTCTCTATAATAATGCTGACTGTGTTACTGATCTCATTTCTCATAACAGAGAGTTTTGCAGTCCAGCGCATCTTTCTAGATAAGGACAGTAACGTGGTAATACCATTATTTCATTTCTGCGTTAAGGATCGTATCCCAAAAGTTAGGCTGGGCCTGAAACTGTCTAATTCTAATGCGTGAAAGATTTGCCGTGATGGAAATACCAGAAAAAATACTACACTATTCGCGCTCATCCTTCAGAGACAGACTTTCCTCTTCTTTGCTTACATCCGGGTGTAAATAATGGCAATATCCAGTTTTTTTTAAATATCAAAGTAGTGCCTAACACATATAAACATTGCATTACTTAATACTATGTATTGTTATTATGACATGGGAAAGTGGATTTCACTGGAGGCGTGCTGTAAATCTAAGCCTGTTATACCTTGTGTCAGTTTCCAGAGTCGTAGTTACCAAAAAGTATACTATCAGTATTCAGTGTTTACAAGACAAGAAAACAAAGGTCCAAACAATGAGCCCTAACAATATATTGCTCTGAATCTACAAGTCCCCGTATCTGGCCAGCAAACCCGGGAATATCAGCAAAGAGGTGCAAGGCAAATCCCTTCTCGTTGTGAAATCTGAATCTCCGTTGCTGTTGTTTTTTTTTTTTTTCGGTCCACAAATAAGATCCTAACGTGCTTATGTCATAGAAAATATAGAGATAAAAAAGGAGGCTTAACTGATTCCTTAAAAATGACATGAAAATGGAGAAAGAGAAGAAAGGAAGATTTAGGAGAGAGACAGTGTCAGATGAAAGGAATGGAGGGACATCGGCTAGAAATCGAAACTAGGACAGGGCTTAGATCTGCAGCATCTCCGAGAAAACCATTGGTTAAGACGCATGGCACGCGCTGGGGCGTATGCTCGGATGAGCAATAGTTTAATATCTGTTGGGCATTTCTGTAAAAATTTTAATGCTGTTTACGCCTCCTGTGTGCGGCGTGGCCGGGAGTGTGCCGCAGAGTTTTGCGGACAAAAACCGCCGTGACGCATAATAGGGATGCGTAGTCCCCGAGGGAAGAAAATTTACAACGCTCTCCCACCGGCGGCTTAAAAATGTTCATCCTTGGAATTAAGATGTGATAAAAAGACAAGTTTAGGGTTGCTGCAACCTGCTCTCCTTTCCCTGCGTTCAGTGTGAAGAAGAATAAAACAAATCATTTTGAAAACACTTTCTGCAGAAATGACCGAATGAAATAAAAATAGACATCGGAAATGAAATAGCCAGTACATGAATCTCTGCCACATTCGATGCTCAAAGAAATTAAATTAATGAATTTCCAACGAAAAGTTTGCTTTATTTACTAATGGCTAATGAGGTTACTCAGTTTAATTCGAAGATTTTTGAAATTGCAATGGCAGTTCCTTGTGATTATCATTTTATGGCACAAGATGCCCTTAAGGATGCAGGATGAAAGTGATGTTAAATTACATGACAGATGAAGCTCAAACTTCTCTCCAATCTCAACAATGTTGACATGAACACAGTTTGAGCACGAAAATGGCGACCAATCATTGAAATTCTAGGGGAAAAAAAAAAAGAAACAAACAAACAAGGAAGAACAAGGCTCTAAATAACAGCGACGCCAAGAAGGCGGAAATAGGATGTCGCTATCGTGGCCAAAGAAGTGATAGATGTGTACAATAACATGATCAAACATCGCATTGTAATGTCAGTGACCGTTGACAGTGCACATAAATGTAAACAGATTATAAAAACGTGAAAAATCTGAGATAACTTAATCCATCGGGGTATTGTGACATCTCTTTAACATTGTCTCCCAGGAGTTTTACGCGAGTCAATTTTCCGCCTAACTGGATCGTGAAAATTGGGCAATGGCGACGGCTGCTATTTCTAGGGTGTCGGGAATGCGGCTTATCGCCAGACTAATCCGCGCAGAGCGACTGAGGTCAGCCGGAAGTCGGCTGTCCAAAGGAAGTAATGAGATTAAGGCTGACCCTATTCCCAAACCAGATCGCCCCGCCTGTTAAACTGACCCGTGTCCGTCTGTGTTGACGTTGATCGCGGCATTTCCACACAGTGGACTAACTCTGGCCTCAGCCCAATGGTCAGAGAGATGTCTTGGGCCACAGAATGGCCGCGGGCAATCGCCGCGCATCTTAATGAGCTGTCATTCATAGGCGACTGTGGACATGGACGGCTGTGTTGACGCTGGCACCTTATACCAACACAGGGCAGGACATTGCCTGAAAATGTCTCGCGGCGATAACGGGAGTGAAATCTTTGACACTTTCTTCACAGATTGTATTTATAATCATAAGGGATTGAACAAGCTTTATCAGATTGACATTATCCTATATATGGAAATGTCACTTGGAATACGACATTGGAGAGAAGAAATAAACGAATAGAGAAAGAGTACAGCAACGTAAATGTACACTATCCCAAGATGGGGCTTCTAGATGAGTTACAACAGACACCAGCCATCTCATTACGATCAAGGTTTAGCAGTTTCAGAAGGTGGCTTTGACAGTTGAGTCATCTGTGCTCACAGAGAAACTCCAGGCATAATAGAGTCTCTGAGTAGCCCTGTTAAGTGTGGAAAGTAGAACATGGATTGACATGTTTCAAAATCTGCTTCAGTTGCTATTCATGCTGTCTCTCATTCCACAACGATGATTTTAACCGTGGGCATTCCACAACCAACTTTTAAACCCTTAGTTCACTGTGACGTGGCTTTCGCTCTGAGCTGCAAGCAGTTTCTTACAATACGATAAATCCTTCACAAGTCTTTACATAAGAAAATGGGATTTTAAATAAAGTTCATTTTGTGGAAAATAAAACCAGAATAGCCGACAATTATAGCGGCAAGAACGGACAAGTATCGGAAAAAAAAAAATCAAGTTTGAAATCTAAACAGTGTTCATAAAAAGTTCACGCTGCCAACACCAAAAATCATCTCTACAGAAGATGACTTGATCATTTGTAACATCTCGATGAAAACATTCTCCACTGATCTGTCGTGTTTTATACACCAAAAGAGCCCGAAATCAGCCTCTAAAACATTTACGCCCCACTTCAATTTACAAAAAAGAAAAAAAATGTGCGCCCCACCACGACCGGACCACGTTAGTATTTACAATACAATTTGATATTCCTACGCCCCATTCTGAAGTCCCACGCTCCATGAAAATATTGCCAGGCCCCACCTTGAGAAACACTGCTATAGACTAAAGCATTACTTAGACACAATGCAGAGTTACGCACACGTCACCGCACAAGCTTTACCCCACATATCTACAAAAATATGGTTAGAAACACTTGACAGATAAAAACAAACACACATACATGAGAAAAACAAGTGATGGGGTGAAACTATAGTCTTCCGGATCAAAACAAAAAATTTAAACCAGGCAGTCAAAAAAAAAACAACTGCGCTTCGATTATCTCGTTCTCTGGGTGCCGCAGCCTTGACAAAACCTAAGGCAATCATGAAATGAACATGTTTCCATGATCCAGGGGGTAACACAGAGGGCCGTGTGAGTAAACATTCATTCGGAAAAGGGCCCGAGCGACTCAAATACATGACGGACAGCAAATCTCACTCACAGCTCCGAAAGCCCCCACGATTGGGGACCGGACCTCTTGACAGAACGATATTCGCCGCGGTTGGGAAACGAATCGTTATATCCGTCCGGGAATCGAGAGTGGCTGGCCTGAGATTGTTTCCAGTAGTTGGTTCTAAAGTAAAACATCTCAAAATAGTGTCTCTAACGGTGATTAACACCCCCATACAGGCACGCAGATTGTAAAAGGAAAAGTCACCTTCTAAATTAATATCCTGACGTTAATAGGGATAAAATAGGTGACCAGCATTCAAAGAGCTTCAGCTGATAACTCATTGAGGATAAAGTCCTCAAGGAGCTATTACATGCGCACAGACTATTCACTTCCTCATTCACCCCACCCCCCCCCCACCCCAAGATAATCAGAAAAATTAAATACCAAACGATTACAACATGTAGTGTCTCTCAAATTTCCATTTCATTTCGCAGAACGTGAATATTTTAAAAGAACTGGACGCTCCATAAGTACAGGGTCAGGTAAGAAGTGTACGTTTAACGGAGAAAAATAACGAAATAGTTGCAAAACAAAATCCATTGTACGTACGTATTCAGACATGCTATCTTCAAACATTTTAATGTCATGAGAGTAAATTAATTTCCCCATTAAAAACCCTTGCGCATTTTCACCATGACTGTGCACGTTAAAAACCTGTACCTTGAAACCTTGAAAAACCTTGAAACTCGTTATCCTTCAATGATGCATATAAATATATATATATATATCATAATAACAATAACTCAACTGTCGATGTTTCCTGAGGCACGGAAATAGGGCATACAATTCAATGATGTTAACCAAAGTAGCATTGACATCGCAACTTATATGTACGTAAATTACCTTTGTTGCAAGGGAGAAAAAAAGAAAGAAAGAAAACCGGTTCGCACTCAATGTGTCCATGCAGCAGCGCTAGTCATCTTCCATAAAGAGATTCTCGAACCCCCAGCCTACAACCATAAATGCGGCCCTGTCGGCGATTTTACGTGCCCGGCTTACTACAGTGTATAACAAGAAAGGCCCCAACTCATTTTGTAACTGGACTGATGGACTGTCAAACCATTTAAATACAACTTTTCAACACACTTTAAATTTAAAAGCATTTCAAGTCATTCGAAATACGATTAAAATTGCAAGCTACCTGAAATTTGAACATCGCACGTGAAATATGGGAAGTTCGGTTATGTAACTATCCTTTTTTGGAGGAATTCAGCGGCCTGAATTTGAGACCTTTACAGGGCAAGAAGTGCAATTTGGCATACCGGACGAAACAAATCAGACATTAAAACAGGAGATAAAGGGCGAAGGTCAAAGCTACTCAGACGCAGGAAGATCAAAGTTGGTGTTGTTCTCTTCAAAGGATTTTCTTTATCTATTATATATTTCAGTAACTTTCAACCTTTGGCATGACTAACTGACCAAACTATACACTCTTCAGGACTTAAATTTGGCAGGAAGGTGGCAATTGAGATAAGGAAGATGATGGCTATAATTAAAAGTTGTTTACTTCAAGCATGTATTTTTAAAAAATAACAGTGTTTATTGCTATGTAACATCTGTATTTTTGCATGTTTGTTTCGTTATATATAGTACAGTGCATGTCATAAAAAGTAACCGTATCAAGCGTTCAGTTTGGTGCGTAGTCTTCTGGTGCGCATGAGTTCTGAAGCAAGACTGTAGTTTATTACTTTTATTATACTAGAGAGAGGAGGGGGGGGGGAACACATGATTGTTTATTCTCGGCAATGCCCGGTAGCTCATCTAGTTTCATATATTTCTTAAGCTCAGGACATGGGAATGGGGTTGGACTTTCGTGACTCTAAGAAAAATAATGGTCATTTACATTTATTTTTGTTTTGTTTCGGTGTATGTGTGTGTAAATGTCAAATCAAATCATTCATCGTACCCTGTTTTTTCCCTGTGCTTTTTTCTCATTTTCAGTTTTACGCTCGGCAAAACGTCAAAGAAAGGACGCCTGTCAAAGGTTAAGCACAGCGTGTTCCCGGTCCAGATTGTAGACACATTTTCCGGCCACTGACCACTTCATCGGACACCGTAAAACACTTTATCCGCAAACCATGAATCCGATACTAATGAAATAAAGAACAAAAAGAAAAAGAAAAAAATGAAACTCACACGCGCACACTCCCCTTTCCCAGCCACACAGAAAACCAACCAACCAACCAACAAGATGGGACAGGGTGCGGCAAAGAACAAGAAAACTGGATAGGAGGAGGAGGGGAGAGAACCCCGACCTGCTTCTTTACCCGACATCCTTTGTCTGCACGCGCGTCCAGGGTCAGAGTTGAAATTGTCCGAACGTGACCCCCGGGGCGAGGGTCAGTCCAATAGTCGCCGGGGCCATGTAAGGACGCAGGACCGATAGCCCCTGGTTAGTTGGTCCCGGGGTTCGACTCGTTTAGCCCCATATTGGCCGCGGAGGAGACCCTTGTTTTGAGGCTACATTAGGGGCTAATGAGGGATTATGTCTGCGCCGCGCTCCCCCGCCCTGACTTCTGACTAGCGTGTCCAATCGCCTTTTGTTTCCAGGCATGCATGGATAGACCCCGTGCACGTGCTGCTTGTTAACGTTTGGGGACCTTTAATGCAAATGAAACAAACCTGGCCGAGTCTGTCAGGTCTTCGCATTGGCCATTTTGGGAACCCGGATGTCGTTGCTTGTTTTCGTGTTTCGCTACAGTTTATTGCGGCTTCCATGAAAATTTATATTTCCGTATCAACGCGTGACTTTTCCCGCCTCCTCCATGTGTTGTCAACCGTGAATATACCCTTGTTAAGAAAAAAACAACAAAAACGCACTAAAATGATCTCAACAATTTTATAGTATTTTCAAATAAACATAGCAGCATAGTGCACTTGTCCTTACCCAGCTGTCGTTTCAGATCAGAATTGCCCGAACTTACTAGAAAACTGCAAAGCAAAGGTTTAAATCTGGCCGGGCGGCCAGTCTGATTCCGAAACATTATTCTGGCCAGGTGCCTTTATTGTAAACATAAAAGAAACAAGAGTATCGGGGAAGATACTTTTGCTGAAATTATATTGAATTGCATAAGGAGGTTCCCGACGCCGTGTCACAGCAAAGCTAACCTTAGACTCTCCAGTATTGTCTGAACCACTGCAGGTAGGAATATGAGAAAAAGACCAAACTTATTGACGACGGAATAACTTCTGGTGCCTCTTGATGTGGGTGAGTATGAGTTTGGGTTTTACGGCGGGTCGGCACGACAATGGCCACTTTGCGCTATTCACGGTCTATCTGGGTACTCTATTTATGTTTGGTATTTAGAGTTTCATTAATTTAAATTTCACAAGTAGAATTAAATGGTCCCGCATAAATTTTATGACACTGGGGAAAATCCTCAAAATTTCTTTTGTAGAGATCTGAAACGGGTTTTACAGAGTTTATAGCTTAACGAATAATCCGGCAAATGTTTAGGTAGCCATGTACTTTTGTTATGTAAACAGAAAAAGAGGAGAGCAAGTCCAGAAATGATTGTGTCCACGTGGAAGCCTGACACACGATATCAAGCAACAGAAAGCAACGACGTGATGAAACAAGGCAGACACTGGGGTTGAAACCGGAAATGCCAGAGTGAAATTACGAGAAACTTTCGCAATAGTGAGTTTATCGATTCTTTTTTTTTGTTGAAGAAAATCTGTTTCAGTTCGTCTGAACTAGTAAAGCTGATCTCTGGGATTGGTGGATAGCCTACGATACTATTTTGAAAAAAAAAAAAAAGAGAGAGAGAAAATAATGATTGACCCGATGCACTTTGGCAATCTGGCACTGATTCATAGTAATTTTTTTTTTGTTTTCTTTCGTCTTTTTCATTCACATTTTGCTTTGTTTTCGTTTGCATTATTTTGTGATTCGGTTTGCAAACTGGATAACACGACGGAAAAAAACAACAACAACAGCACAGCCACAAGATAAGACTCAGTCTATATATTGTGCACTGAAATGAGACATTCTAAACCAGTGTTTCTCAAGGTCGGAGGTGGTGTGGGTGGGTGGGGGGGGGGGGAGGGGACACGCCCCATCGGTGGGACCTGGCAATATTTTGGCGGGGCGTGAGATTTTAGAATGGGCGCGTTGGGGAGTTTTCATAGAAATCTTAATTTCATAGTGTATTTTAACTTAACTGTATAGATAAACTTTTTGTATAATTATATTGTATACTAACTTTGTCCCATCATCGTGGGGCGCGGTTTTTGTTTTTGTTGTTGTTTTGTTATATCATGTATAACTGAAGTGGGGCGTGGGACAAAAAATGTCGAGAAACACTGGACTAAACACACACAAAAAAAAAGGGATGTATGACTCAGGACCAAGTGCAGACTTTAAGGACACAGCCCCAGAATTCATTAAGGGCGAGGAGAATCAAGCTGACGACTATTCTCTGACACGAACTAGTGAAAAAAAAAAAAAAACATGCTTATCATTTTTATCCGGTCTACGAGCTAGCCCCATCGAACTGGACAATGGCCAAGGGCTCGGACAAGAAGTGGACAGTACGTCAAGCCGTGCACTGACAGGCTGCCATTGTCCTGGCTGACATATCTGATTTGCCAGTCAGCACCCCCCCCCCCCCGCACGCTCCGGGGATGATAGGAGAGTCAACGGTCCCAGTGAGCAAAGACAGGGTCCAGTTAAGTGTGATGAGAAACCATGCATGCACAAACAGTGGCGGTCTGATTGGATATACTTGGCCAGTAAACATTTGTGGTCAAATACGTTGCCTCTGTGGCACTGTACGTAGACTTAACAATTTCATAAGTTATAAGTTGCAAAGGTAGCGCTGTACGTCGGCTGTTAACAATTTCACTAAGTTGCAACAGTAGTATTGTACGTAGGCTGAGGAAAATCAGATTATACGTTGCCTCACTAGCACGGAACGCAAACCACACACAACGCAGATGATTCGATTGGCTCAGAAACAACAATGCCATAAAGACACATGGAGCACATTGTGAAAACCACTGTAATATAAACATACAAATACATAAAGAAATACACAAGGAGTGCTCAGTTATATGATACAATCAAGAACTACTAGTTTATGATCCATACAATCATACTGTATAATGTCTTATTTCACGTCATTTAGAAGGCTATTAATTAGAAGCTCATTCCGATTAATTTCAACACTAGAACATAATGAAAATGTCATGACCGCTTACACCAGAACCGATGCTTTCTAGAGGTTTTAACCTGCCATTGTAGTATGGTGGAAAAAAAAACGACTGTTTGGATTTCAAAGGAAATCTATTCTCAAATTCGGAAACATTAGACTAATCAGATTTCAAATGAAATTAAACAAAAAAGTATTTCAATGGGCGTCTCGCTCACACACACAACGCACTAACACAAACCGGATAAACAACAATAAAGTGGAAGTGAAATGGCTCTTCAGCAAAGAAATAAAAATTAATATATTATTATTATAATTCCTGAACGCCGCCCGTGCTTGTGGTGGCGACAGCGACGACCAAAAGTGGTCGGATTAAGGGGAGACAAGTACCAAGCGGGACAAAGCTGGTCGACCTACAAGCACAGATGTGTGGTTAGCTTTTGTCTTATGTTTCCCCCGGGCGTGAAAAGAGGCGCTTTATCCACGCATTGTATGCTGGCAAAGAACCCACACGAGTGGATGAGTAGTGAACACGGGGGAAAAGTTTTCAACGTCTTACATACGGCCTTCTCGCGTTATATTTGATGGATGTGACAGCGTTTTTGGACGACTGTTTTGATCGCGAAGACACATGCAGAATACGACAAGCTGGCCGCACATATGGCGCGACTTTCCTCTACTTCAGCAGAGGATACGTCACGTGCCAGGTTTTTTTTCTTTCTAGACCTTTCCTTCAAAACTGATATATGATTCATTAAGTTAATCAATCAATTAGTTGATCAAATAATTAATCAGTTTATTTGTCTATTTTTATGAAAAAAGTTTAAGCTTGAGCTCTCAAGTTATTAATTTTTAGTGCGGTTAATAACAACAAAGCAGACCTACGAACAAAAACTTGTAGCGTTCTTGTTTGCGAAGGTAATGCCAGCACTGATATTTAACAGTGTTAAAATGCTGCCATTTACTGCGCTAACGGAAAATGGAACAACTTAGTTGTTCTAGACATCCACTTGGGTGGCAGAAAATGACACATAATTCTGCCGCAGTGTGATAATGACGCTGATAAATAGAGAAGAACTAAACACAGATGGAAAAAGTGAAGACGGGAAGGGAGTGCAGCAAAGAAGCTGCGGCAGGAATCCATTGCATGCACTGTGCTGATAACAGCAGCACAAAATGCTGCTTCCTAACGACAACTGCGTTTATTCCAGCCCCGAGTTCTTATTAACCAGTTCACGTAGCCAGCAGGCACGGCACCCTTCCCCAAACCATGTCTTTTATCAATAATACATTACGCAGCCGGTTCCACGCCATTTGATAGGGTCCCTGTGGTAAAATTCTAAATGCGACCAATTACCGCGCGCCAAGGGCCGAAAGTGTGAACAGACCGTAAGGATGACTCCCCTTGATGAAACCCATCTGGCCACATCCGGGTGACAGTGCGCGCCCACTATCGCACTCGTCCGCGCTCTTCATTGACCCAATCAAATTTCACGGCCTTTGTCTTTTTCTTTTTGCATTTTTTCCCCCCTCCTCAACATCTTTTTTTTTAAATTTCAAAATCGCGTGTGGTTCTCCTTTTTCTCCCCTTCAAGACATGCCCTTTGAAGCCCTTAAGTTTCATTCTAAGAGACAGGTCAAAAGAGGGAGAGCATCTCGGCCTGTTTCCTTCTTCCACGCCCAAAAAGACCACTGAGTTCAACACTGCGAGTTTTTGTCCCTCATATTATTTCAAAATAAAATAAAAGGTCATTTAATTATCTTTGATGGGATAATCAAGGTCTATTTCTAAACATGAAATCCTCACCAGTCCTTTATTTTTCCATCAAATTTCACTGCACTCGAAAAGATCTATGAAAAGGCAAATAAATTGTTATTTCAAACAGACATTAACAGTATAATTTTCAGGGGCTTGAGCTTGTCCTTAATATTAAAATAATATATTAAACTGCTTTAAACTGCACAACTGCTAACCTTCTATGCCGCGGCCCCATTTCAGCATGTGGGAAAATTCCGATTTTGTGAGAATTTGTTCTTAGGGGCATAATTAATTTTAAGGGGTTTTCATGACCATTTGGTTGATTTAGTGTAGAAATTCTCTCCTTGAATTCTTGTGGGAACTGCAGCCGAGTGATAAATGTCTGCGTATCATTGGTGATACGAGGGGCCTAGTGGATGAAAAGCTGACAAATCTCTGGCAATCAACCACAAGCTCCGGGACTGGTAAAGCTGTCTGTATGGTCCTGCACAACAGTAAGTAATACCGTACGCTAGGCCAAGGCGTTGACTCTAAGCCCGAAGCCGCCGCTGGAGAAAATTAAGTTCAATGCAATAAACGTCTGGAACAATTACAGGCCTTAATGATGTCTCAGCTAATTCCGGTTAGAGACTCCCAGCTACTTTGTGGGGGGGGGGGGGGTTCTGTGCTCCCACTAAACCAGGAAATGGAAGAAGCCAAAACAAAGAGACCATGGTTAGGGGGAGGAGAGGAAGGGGTGAGTGAGGAAAAGGTGGGGGGAGGGGGGGGGGGTGCGCAAAACAGAAAAGGGAAAAAAAGGGAGGGAGTGGGTGAAGTCTTATTGCCAAGCGGCTTTCCTTTAATCCCCGAAGACACAAAAGACGAAGACCGAGCCGTCCTGTTGGGTTATGCAATACAATGAAATGAAGCGTGAGCCGTGGTTGCTAGGCTTCTGTTCATTCACACACTCACTGTCTGTCTGTCTGTCCTCTTCTGTCTCTTTCTCTATTCCATTTCAGGCCATGTGTGCATACAGGCTCACAGATTCAGAGATAACCAAAACCTCAATTTATTAGGATACTCACCGCGGCTATCATCAATCTTTTCCTTTCCTTTTCTTTTCTTTTTTTTGGTTTTGTTTTGTTTGTAGTTGACAGCCATCATCATTATGGGCAAGAAGAAAGAATACTGATTTTAAAAAAATAAAGACAAAACCACAATAAAAAGAACGGAGCTGGTAACAGTTCTAACAAATTAAAAGTATGCGTGCCATATACGGCACAGAAAGCTCTTGGGGGCTTTAGTTCACGCGACAACAAGGCGAAAGAACAACAACCAGAAAGAACAGAACGATGGCGCAACGATAATGCAAAGGCTCACAGTCTTGGACCACAAAGTAGATCGCGAAGATGCCCATGTATGAATGTGTGTGTGTTTGTACGAGAGTGAGAAAAAGGGGGAGGGGGGTGAAACCCATACACAGAGAGATAGAGAGAAAGGGCGACCCACACAAATAATATACAGAGAGAGAGCGGGGACACACATACACAAAGAAAGAGAGAGAAAGAGGGGTGGGGGGGGGGGTGGGGAACACATACAAAGACAGTCTGAGAGAGAGAGACAGACAGAAATGGGAGGACACATACACTGAGAGAGAGAGAGAAATGGAGAGAGACGAACAAACGAAAAGCCAGCAATCGACAGTGAATTAATAATCCCCAAATTGCGGGCTTTAACGAACCCACAAAATACCCAATTGGGAAACCACCCTTCCCTTCCCAACAAGCCACGATTTCCCTGAGAGAAATGAATCAAGTTTTACAAATAAAGAGAATTGAGTGAGGGATCGGGGGATATGGGGAATGAGTGATGTTGATGGAGAGAACAAGGAAGAAAGAGGCAGGAGTGAGACTTTTTTTTCAGGGGGGGAAAGGGGGGGTGGGGAGGGGTTTGTTTGAAACTGAGAGGCAGTGGGAGGGGCAGGCTGTCAAGACGATGACTGAGTTGGTTTCTCTCTCTCTCTCTCTCACTTAAATTTTGTCTTTGAAAATCGTGGCAATGTTGTTGTTTACTTTTAAAGTGTGGGGTATAGTGGGGTGGACTGAGGGTGTAAAAGGAGTAGTACAGAAAGAGGGGGGGGGGGAGAGGACGGAGGGGGGGGGGTGCGGGTTATTTCGGCAGAAGAAAGCTGAGGCCCGCTGTGGTGAATGAAGTATTGCTCATGCAGATAAGCCGATTCTGAGGGGGAGCTAACTGTCTAAAAGGAGGAGAGAGGGGGAAGCCGCATCGCTCTAATCTTGTTCCCGCTAATCAATCAAAGCGACAGATTAACGAGATGGGGCCCCTTTTCGAAACCAGAAAAGAGCTTCTTCTACACAATGTCCGCGCACACATCCCTTCACAATTTTTAGGGGAGGGGGGAGGGGAGGTGAAGGGGAGGGAAAGGAGGGAAAGAAAATTGAAAAAAAAAAAAGAAAATGAAAATGAAAAACAGATGAGGAAAGATTGCAATGGAGACCTCACTCACTCACTCACTCACTCACTCACTCATTCAAAATCGGCAAATCACACCCGCACCCATGATGAATGTGTCCGCATGTCGTAAAACAGGTTCGTAAACAAAACAATGATAATGATGGAAATAAACGTTGTGCAGCAACAACAACACACGGGCTGTGAAGAATGGAGAAAAGGATTGTCCTGAACATGAACTCTACAACACACCAGACTGGAGCGTATCACACTGGCCCGCCCCACTTTCATCTCTCACATTCTCATATTTATACCCCTGGACACAGATAACTCCAAATTCACATTCCTAAAGGAGGAAGACAATATTATACTGACTTAAAATAACAACAACAACAACAAAAACTATCCAAATTTTAACAGTTCTGTGCCTCGACTTTTTTCCTTTCTCTTTCTTTCTTTCCTTTACTCTTCCTTTCTTTCCTTTACTCTTCCTTTCTTTCCTTTACTCTTCCTTTCTTTCCTTTACTCTTCCTTTCTTTCCTTTACTCTTCCTTTCTTTCCTTTACTCTTCCTTTCTTTCCTTTACTCGTCCTTTCTTTCCTTTACTCTTCCTTTCTTTCCTTTACTCTTCCTTTCTTTCCTTTACTCTTCCTTTCTTTCCTTTACTCTTCCTTTCTTTCCTTTACTCTTCCTTTCTTTCCTTTACTCGTCCTTTCTTTCCTTTACTCTTCCTTTCTTTCCTTTACTCTTCCTTTCTTTCCTTTACTCTTCCTTTCTTTCCTTTACTCTTCCTTTCTTTCCTTTACTCTTCCTTTCTTTCCTTTACTCTTCCTTTCTTTCCTTTACTCTTCCTTTCTTTCCTTTCCTCGTCCTTTCTTTCCTTTACTCGTCCTTTCTTTCCTTTACTCTTCCTTTCTTTCCTTTACTCTTCCTTTCTTTCCTTTACTCTTCCTTCCTTTCCTTTACTCTTCCTTTCTTTCCTTTACTCTTCCTTTCTTTCCTTTACTCGTCCTTTCTTTCCTTTACTCTTTCTTTCTTTCCTTTACTCTTCCTTTCTTTCCTTTACTCTTTCTTTCTTTCCTTTACTCTTTCTTTCTTTCCTTTACTCTTTCTTTCCTTCCTTTACTCTTCCTTTCTTTCCTTTACTCTTCCTTTCTTTCCTTTACTCTTTCTTTCTTTCCTTTACTCTTCCTTTCTCTCCTTTACTCTTTCTTTCTTTCCTTTACTCTTCCTTTCTTTCCTTTACTCTTCCTTTCTTTCCTTTACTCTTCCTTTCTTTCCTTTACTCTTCCTTTCTTTCCTTTACTCTTTCTTTCTTTCCTTTCTCTTTCTTTCTTTCCTTTACTCTTTCTTTCTTTCCTTTACTCTTCCTTTCTTTCCTTTACTCTTCCTTTCTTTCCTTTACTCTTCCTTTCTTTCCTTTACTCTTCCTTTCTTTCCTTTACTCTTTCTTTCTTTCCTTTACTCTTCCTTTCTTTCCTTTACTCTTCCTTTCTTTCCTTTACTCGTCCTTTCTTTCCGTTCTTTTCCCCTTTCTAATTCAATTACATCATCCCCCCCCCTTTTTTTAAAATAATTTTTTTTATTTTTTTTATAATATTTCCTGTTTTTTTAATCCTTAATGTTTCTTACTCGATCTCTCTTTTCTTTACTCTTCTTTTGCTTGATCTTAATTTTCTTTCATTCCACCTCACCATGTGTTACTTTGTTCAAAATATTCATTTCTGACCTTCTCATTTTCCATCTTATATTCTCTACATGTCACGTCTCAGAGCTCTCTCTCTCTCTCTCTCTCTCTCTCTCTCTCTTAAAGTCTATTAACATTCGCTTAAACTAAGACAAAAAAAGTCCAGTCTTAAAAAATAACGGCTGAGATTTAAATTATATTAGCTGTCGTATTAATCCGATTTCGTTTTAATTTTTTTTTTTCTAGTGTTCAAAATGCTTGAGCTTCATTGCAGCTAGGAATAATATTGATCCATTTCAGAAAATAATACAGATTGAAATATCACGAAGCGAAACTCCCGTGTCTTCAGTATCGAAAGTCATTTTAACAGAAAAACAACACAACAACTTTACGAACATGTCAGTTATTGTTTTGCTGAACAATGAAGTGAAAAGAAAATTGAAAACAAGAAGCAAAAAAAAAAAAAACCCATCAAAAACGGATGATACTACTGAAGAAGACATGATCGAACCCGACACCTTCCATTGGCAGCACAACTGCGCTCACCATCGACGACAGCATTGCTTGTCTTCTTCGTGAGCCACAGGATGTATATAAAATTAATACCCATTCAGGATGAACAAGTACCCAGTGAGATAAGCTTGAAATATTTAAAAATCTGACAGAATTAACATAAAAATGACACTAATTGAAAATGCAGTGGCATGAAATGGGGATTGATTACGTAAGGTGGTATCATGCTAAACCCGGAGTGTACAGCCAAGAAATAATAGCAGAAGCTGACTGTATCTGACCAGGCTAAGTATGATACGGTCTCCCGGATTTACTAAGAAAATACAGGAAATTATGGTGTGCATTTCTTGTCTGCCAGCAGCTGACTGTGCAGTTCCGGAGTTGGCATGGTATTCCCCGAAGGCTTTCTCGTTATGAATGTCAATTTGCACCCAACATGACACTGAAAAAAAATGTCATAACATTGCTGATAACCTGATTTTTTTCAGCAATTCCCTACCATCGTCAAGACCGCGAGGATCCGAGACAAAATCGGCTTACAAGGACATTGGCAACGCAATCCAAACACTGAGAATTCGAATAATTCGTCTAGTTTATCATCGGGGCCACAATTTGTCCCCTTAGAAAGGCAGGGTTCTATCTGTACTCCTTGGATGAACTGAGTTACACATTACATACATCTACAGGCCTTCTCCATTGTATGTCAAAGTTTCAAGCAGATTCGGTGTGTAATTTGTCAGTAAAGAAAAGAAAAGTCTTATCATCAGAAACTTCAAGCATCAATTTCTCAGAGTTGACGGCAAGGAGTTACAACCTTGTCTTTCTATGGGAACGAAATCTTGAAACCCGAAAACCTCTGCCCACAGCCAATCGATCCTCGGGTGTACATGGATCGGGAGGGAAAACGAAAGGAAAAAAAACCAACTGAAAATAAAAAGGGGGACAGTGTATAAGATCGTGGGAAGATCGGGTGCTCAGATCGGGTGCTCAGATCGGGTGCTCAGATCGGGCAAGCGGGCACGTAAAAATTGGTGGCAAGAGCGTTTAAGAGTGAGGCAGTTCAAGTCGACCCGATCTGGGTGACCCGATGAATGGGATGAGGTTAAGCTGCGCTGCTAAACCTGATTCCAGTGGTTATAAAATCGCATACTGGGTTCTAAATGTCCAAAACTTGAATTAAGGCAGTGCACTGCGGATCGGGGGTGGTGGAGGGAACAGGGTCTTAAGTTTGGTATTGAGCAGGGAGAAGGGGTGAATGTGGGGAGGAAGGTATGAGTGAGTGAGTGAGTGAGTGCGGATGGTGAGTGGGTGAATGAGTGAGTAAGTGAGTGAATGAATGAATGAGTAAGTGAGTGAATGAATGAGTGAGTGCAGATGGTGAGTGAGTGAATGAGAGAATTAGTGAGTAAGTGAGTGAATGAATGAGTGAGTGCAGATGGTGAGTGAGTGAATGAGTGAATGAGTGAGTAAGTGAGTGAATGAATGAGTGAGTAATTAAGTGAGTGAATGACTGAGTGAGTGAGTGAGTGAGTGAGTGGGTGAGTGAGTGAGTGAGTGAGTGAGTGAGTGAGGGAATGAGTGAGTGAGTGAGTGAGTGAGTGAGTGAGTGAGTGAGTGAGTGAGTGAGTGAGTGAGTGAGTGAGTGAGTGAGTGAGTGAGTGAGTGAGTGAGTGAGTGAGTGAGTGAGTGAGTGAGTGAGTGAGTGAGTGAGTGAATAACTGGAAGAATGGATGAAGAGATGAATGAATGAATGAATGAATGAATAAATGAATGAATGAATGAATGAATGAATGAATGAATGAATGAATGAATGGCCATCATACCAAAGTGTGGGAGGAAAAAAATCTGTACCCTCCACCAGCCATTTAAATGACACAATCTCGTAATCGACAAACCAATTGGTCTTTTAAACATGGGACTTTTCTAGCACTTTTGCGCCTGTTCATGGATAATAGAGCAATTATCTTCCAACCACACAGTGTTGTTATGCCCACCTGCTTCATGTGTGTAGGTGGCTGCACATTGAGCAATATCCGCACATATTCCCTCCTGTTATTTTAACACGTCCTCTCCCATACCTCCCATCTCTCCATCCTTGCAATTTTATTGAACCCCCTCCCCTCCCAAACCACTCCCCTAAATCTCGTCCCCCCCCCCCCCCCCACGATCTCTTCCGATCCAACTCTATGCAATTTTGACATGCACATAATAAGAAAACGCCGAGCCGTGTAATGATATTTCATCATTATGATCACACGTTCGCGAGATCTGTTATTCTTGTCTTTGACAAAATACAGCCTGCCAACCTCTCTATCTCTACATTACATCATCGACATGTCTACACCGGTTGTAAAATCAATGACCTCACAACGGAACTCGCCAAGCCCCGCCGACGTGGTTTCGGAAGTCACCCGGAAACCCAGCGCGCCCCCCGTGACCTAAATAAGAGATATTTCCTCACTACCTTGGCGTTTTGCTTTGAACAAGAATTCGATACGTTATCACTCGCAGCGCCCTGTTATTTGCCTCTGGAGTGACAGACAGACTGATCAGGGAGAAAAACTCAAAAAAGCCCCTGATGATTCTTTGACTTCAAGATTGCGCAATGCCTTTTAATGTTACATTTCTGACTGCGCATTAAATCTTATGGCACACCATTTGTCTCAAATGCTATGATTTGCAAACCGCAGTTACATTTCGTGCAATCGTGCTAAATAAGCAAAACGAAGACAACAGCATAAAAACTTTCAAGATACACACTTCAAATGCAAAATCCAGGATTACGCAAATTAAAGCATGGTAGGAATATCTATATTACAGTAATAAACGCAATGAATTATGAAGATAACAGAAATTACAACTGCTTGCAAAAATTCTATGCTGGTACAGCTACGAGAGAGAGAGAGCCATTGATCAGTTAGTGAAATCACTGAAGATAGGCGGCAGAAGACCTCTAATCAATATAATCAACAAGAATCTGCAACCTTATGACTTCCTGATTTCCAGCAATAGTAATCTATCATCATGTAGAAACCTGGAACTAAAGGGCAATGGCAGCAGGACATACTGCTTAAGCACACAAATACACACGCCTTATGTGCACGGTGACGGAAACAGTAACGGAAACATCAAAAACCCTTCAAGTAATGAAATGGAAAGAATGTTTCCGTGTGCTGTTTCCGTACACGTGGAAAAACCCTTTCTTTTTACTATCTGATGGATTTTTGACGTTTCCATTTCCGTACATATGAAAACTCAGCTTAAATTATGATCAAGCAATGCTAAATGCTCAAATCAAGCGACTCACAAAAAATTTTTTTTTTAAATTACGGGTCAGTTCAATGTGAGAAAAAAATGCAAATAAAATTATATAAATGTTCAGGCTCATGTCAGTGTTATCGATATGAACACATTAATTATATCCATAATAACATGTTTCAAGTGACAAGAATTTTCCGTTTATCCGGAAGTTTGTTCCACTCCAAAGGGGCGTAC
This sequence comes from Onchidella celtica, assembly GCA_963931925.1. Taxonomy (NCBI): domain Eukaryota; kingdom Metazoa; phylum Mollusca; class Gastropoda; order Systellommatophora; family Onchidiidae; genus Onchidella; species Onchidella celtica. Next base: position 39,760,785 of record OZ007570.1, on the reverse strand, counting down.
GTTTTAAACGGGTTTAGGTGACTCTCATTAACACAATCTGGTTCCACTACACGTACTTCGGTTTTGGTAAAGGATACTGATATTGTAAACACAATCAAGGGAGACCCATTAGCACAAAATATCAATACTTTATACAAGATTCGCAAAAGAATCAATTCAGATTAAAATATAAATAAATAAATGTGTTTAGCATTAATTGCAAAAAAATACTTAATGAGCAGTTTGAAATGGAGGCCTACATTTGCCACCTGGACAGGGCCCATTAACCGGCTTTGCGCGGAGACTTTGCTTTGCATCCATCTACTCTCAACTCCATCAATTATAAATGACTTGTTAACTGCTTTGGGATGGTTCAAGAACAAACGCCATTCATGAGCGAGTTGTCTTTGGCAACACACGAGATACGAGTTTATTTTTTGGTTCATATGTTTTTAACTTCTTTTGCTCTTCAGTCTGTCTCTCCCCTCCCCCGCTCTCGTTTTCCCCCAAAAAGCTATAGCTCTACATTTTTTTTTCCACACTGAACAAATTCACCGGCACCAAAAGAATAACCGAAAAAGAAAATAAATTGAAAAAGAAACACAAAGGACTTGAAATGTCAAGGGAAATGTTTGACCTATTAGGCAATGCCCGCAAATAACCACCCACGACTACAGTTTCCGGGGTGGGCGACCCTTTTGAACTGTTGGCTGCGCGAGATATTCTGTCTAGTCTGTAGATTCGATTACACCTGACTGCAATTGTCTGGGTGTTTTGATTCGCCGTCGAAGGTTAACCAGTTACGCGATGGGCTACAACGCCGTGCTGGCATCGAAAAGGAGAGAGAGAGAGAGACAGTTCAGGGGAGGACAATAATAATATTGTGGAATTGATCTGCAGGAATTGATTTCTCGAACTTGTATTCGAATCCTACCGGTGTTTTAAATTATATGACAGGGAAAGTAACATGATGGCAATTAAAGTACATTCTCCCCCTCCTCTCCGCAGTTTTCAGCAGCAGCGATATGTGCGACGCAGAAAATGTTGAGTAATACTGTTAAATTCTACAATTTAGTGCAGTTCTTCTGTTACTTCGTGTCCACGGTTTTTCGCAATTTTGCAACTTTGGAAGTGTATATTATTATTATTATGATCGTGATTACTTTTTGTGGCTTCCGCTATCTCTAATGGTTTGGGATCGAATTTTGCTTGATGTTGTTGGAGTAGTGCGTTTAGCGAGATGAAAAGAACGGTGATGATAGTCGTAGTGGACTAGGAGTTGTGTATTGTTTCCGCCGTTGGTGATGATGATGGTGTACGAGGTAGTGGCGGTGGTGGCTGGTGAGGGTGGTGATGAAGGTGGTGGTGGTGGTGATAGTGGTGTTGGTGAGGGTGGTAGCTGTGATGATGGTGATGAATGTCATGGTGAGGATGGTGGTGGTGATGATGGTGATGCTGATGAAGGTGGTGGTGGTGATCGTGGTGTTGGTGAGGGTGGCAGTAAAGATGATGATGGTGGTGATGGTAAAGGTGGTGATGATGATGGTGGTGGCGGTGATGGTGATGGTCGTAGTGGTGGTGGTGAAGGTAGTAACGGGGATGGGAAAGTCGTTGGTGCTGGTGGGAATGGCAGTTATAATAGTGGTCAACAGTGGTAATGGGGATGATATTTGTTGGTGATAGTAGTGGTGATGGTGGGTATTATAAGATTCATTATACTATTCTCATATCATATGCTTTTGTTTGTTTGTTTTTTCCTCCTCTTTCCTCTCATACCCAGTTTTTCCTCTCCTGTTGACTGCTTTTTTTTTCTTCGATGAATCCCCCCTCCCCCCCCCCCCCCGCTTCGTATTCTGCTGCGTATCTGTGTGTGTGCAAGTATGTGTGCGCGCGTGCGTGTGTGCGGCCGTGCATTCGTTTTGTTTTTTCTCTCTTCTTCCCTCCTTATATTTCTTCTTTCTTCCTTACTGGCCTTCCATACATTCCTACCCCCCCCCCCCCGGGTAATTTTTCTTCCGTTTTTCTCCTTCTATACTTCCCGGCGTCGCGTTGCCTCTCTTCAAAGTTCCTCCATGTCTATTATTTCTGTAACCATTTTCCCCCCTCAACCTCTTCTGCTTGTTCGTCCATCATCATTTACTTCTTCCACATTACTTCTCAGTTCATTCTCCTCCGTTTTTCTTCCATTAAACGTTGAATTCTTTCTTTTTTACTTTCACTAAAATATCCTCCTCTCTCCCACTCGCAGGCTGGTCTGTCAATTAACCGCCCCTGTTTGTCCAACTCCTATCTCTTTCTCGTTTTTTCCTCTCTTTCTCTCTCTCTCTCTCTCCTCACAAAATGAAAGAAGGAGTAAACAAAGAAAGAATGAAATTTAAAACGGAAAGAGCAGCAACAGGATGAATGTCATCCACAACAAAAGAGACAGTGGAGAAAATGAGCACGATTTGTGTTTTAAGATCCGACATGTCGCATTGCCCAAAGGACGTGCGTCATCAGTTTGTTGTTAAGCACATCCTTCCTAGACCGATGATAGGGAAAATGTTGCAGACAAAGCGCTACTGTTTCAGTCAAAAGTATATGTAATAACGCCTGTATATTTTAACCCTCAAGGTCCCGCCAGTACACAAAGGACAGTTTTGTTTTAAATGTACGAACTGTAATTCGTCACCGCTCTCTAAGACTGGAGAAACTAAAAAATGCGAAAAAGTCGATTTTTATATTATATTCAACTACATTCAAAGCCGCATCGACTGATCTTGGTTGTGGACTCAGGTGCCGAATAGTTCAGGAAGTCATCGACACTGGTCCCCTTGTGCTAAAATAAAACAGTTGTTTGCTTCTCATGAAAAGTAGTCAAAACCGATTTTAGGGAACTGTGACGATATCATGACTGGGATTTCGGTGCAGTACGACGTTTTCTCCACGCAGGAAAATGACACCAAGACAGTACATGTATATAGATCTACATGTAAAGTGCACGATCTTGCAAATTGGAGCTCCGTATTAACAGTCAGATAAATTTGTGAACTAAAACAGTGTCAGACTTGGCACTTTGGGCTCCAGAGGGTTAAGAGGAGTTCACTGAATAGTAGCCACATTATTACTTGAAAACGGCCAAATGGAGTTAACTGTAATAAATCATCGTCATTTACAACAACGTTCTCAAAAAAGGCCACCATTAGCTCGTTCTAAGCCAGTTGGACCAATTTTGCACCTAACCGGGCCCTGCACCTGGGGAGTCCCGCGCTAGAGTAATCCTGACTTGTCAAGTACACACAACAACACATTGCAACATACACCCAACACATTATTGCAGGTTTGATAGAGAACGGCAACTATTATAATGACTGGCCCCCGCAGCTTCTAAGGCTGACCATGGTTAATTGTTATCTTACTATACTGGAGCTAGAGGGTGAACTTCGCGAATACGTGACCAAAAATTGTGAAACTTCGTGTACTGCAGCAATTTTTTATAATAAATTACGTGGACACGTCCATTTTGGACAAAATCATGTCTTTAACATTATTTATACATCTGTTTAGCGGCAAAAAAGAGACCCGTTTCCGTGGAGTAAAATTCAAAAGTATGATCGGAAATTTCGTTCCTCGCCTCTCTTTTCACCTTGAGAGAGCCAAACATGAACAAACGTCACATTATGTGCAAGTTACAGCTATCTTGCACGGGTTTGCTAGTTATTATAACGGAAGCTGGTGAAAATCCCGGCAGTGGGTTGCGATTTTGATGACATATCGCACTGAACAGGGTGATCCCTCTTGACGGAATTATGGTTAACAATAGCAGTGATGATGGCAGGACAGCTGCGGCAGTGGTGGTATGGTAAGACAAGGTAGCCTAATGTGTATACGATGCGGTTGGGGAGTGGTTACATTATATAATATCCGTGAATAGGCGGTGTCTGAAGTCCGGGTTGCAACAAAACAAAGATGGGAATGATAAAGAATACACGGGGCCCATCCATCACATTCATACGCTCTGTTCTGGAGATTTTTGACATCTCCTTTGTACATTTTTCTTCAGCTAGCCTCCCCCGCCCCCTGTACAAGCGTGCAGCAATTAAAATTGAGACTGTCCATTATAAGGTCTCGATAATCTGAAACTTTATAAGGCATTTTGCATGGGCTTTTTGACTGCTTCATTGAAACCATAGAGAATATATTTGATTTTTCATAATATAACCCTACAATTTACTTTGTTGAAGAAATGTAAACGAAACTAAGCTTTTTAATCCACATCCCACCGTACACACTCTATGGTCCGGGATGCCACGACTCCTTGCAACAAAAAGAAATATGGAAATGATAACAAACACGCCGGGTGTAGGGGGTGAGGGGTGGGGTGGGGGAGTGGTGGAGGAATGTGCAAGCCTACATGCATGGCTGTTATGAATGAAATAATGCGTGTTAACTTGATCTCCCTCGCCATATGTGTTAAATGAACTGCACATGTGTAAATAGGTTAAAAATTCTTAGGCGCCTATATTAACCAATGCATCTCAGACTCTAAGTTCCTGAGGCTGTAATTATGTATGTGGACATAATGAGGCACTAGGCAGATTTGCCCACAGTTACGTGCAAATTTTAACTGATAAAACAATACGAATTCAAATAAACAAACAAACAGCTAATCAGACACGATTAAACACTACAACAATGGCAGAGTTAAAACATTAAAAAAATTATAATAACAATAATAATATTAATGATAACAATGTAGACGATTAGACAGTAGACAGCCAGTCCTATCCATAAATTGTTGCAAAAGCCACTAGCTATATTTAGCTTACTGAGCGCATCACCTACTTATCTGAACTGATTGGAACTAAATTGCCGCTTGTCTGAATAGCGGGGCAACCAGTGTTGCGTGTTGCATCTTGTGGAGACAATACAAAAGCCTGGACTGACAGTGTGTTTACAGAGATGGGTGGAACACAAAACTGCTTTGTGTTTGTCAACCTCGCTGGTCGTGAGACAGACAGACGCACAGACACACACACTGGCAGGCAACCAAACCAGGGTTTCTGGCGACCCGGCAAGACGAAATTGCTGTGAAAGCTACTTTAACGTACAAAATATTGATTTACATTTTCTGCTGGCAGCGAGGCAAGAGACAACAAAATGTATCTGTTTGACAAAACGTAGGCGATATACGTTGTATACAATATAGAGGGGTCTGTGTCTCTTGTTAAACTACAGATGATTAATGTCTCTTGCCTGGTTATGGAAGGCAAAGAATACCATCTTCTGTTAAGGTCTGAGCGGCGTTCAAGGTATTATCTGCTTTCATGACAATGTATCCTACTTGATGGGTGGATAAATGAGAGATACATTTATTTTCACCCTCTTGTGTTATAAAGTATGACCTGGGGATGGATGGGTGGATGGATGGATGGATGGATGGATGGATGGATGGGTGGACGGATGGATGGGTGGGTGAATGGATGGATGGATGGATGGATGGATGGATGGATGGATGGATGGATGGATGGGTGGATGGATGGATGAATGGGTGATTGAAATGACTAGTATATGTGTGGGAGAGTAGATAATGGATGGACAGATACACAGATAGGCTGTTCAGTAACACTACACTAGCTGAGTTGAAATAATTATGCGCAGAATATTATGCTCGCGTGTATTTGGGAGGAGGGGGAGGGGGGGGGGCTATGCATATAACCAAGGATGAGCGGGCGGTTGAATCGAAGAACGGGTGGGTTAGATGGATGCACAAATAAGCTTCCAAAGGCATAGATTCATGGACGTATGCCTAATAATAAATTGCGCAACAACAGTAATTTCTCCATTTGAAACCAAAAAAAAAAAAATGTGTAGAATATTGCATATATGTTTTTAAGTGTGCATAATATGGCGACTAGTTCTTGTCTCTTCTATCTCCATGTTCTGAAAAACTGGAGATCTTTTAGTGTGTAGATGAGTTAAGAAATGCACTCGTCGACGCTCGTTTAAAATGCGTTGTGGGAGACATCAAGCTGTTTCAAAGTTCCGATTTATTCTAATTCATTATATCAAAATACTAAACCCAAAAACGTTTCACGTCAACTTCTCATTCGTGCAAACAAAAACAAAAAAATGGAGTTGGAACAAACAAGAACTGAAGTCCGCGATATAACCAGGCTCAGATGTATTTCAGAGGTGTTGGCCAAGAATCTGAGGACTGTAAAAGTCCACTGATCGAAATCTCCTGCACATTTTACAAAGTATATTATTATTATACTATCAGTCTGCTTTGGATACACAAGGCCAGTAGATCTGACAACTGTGTTACAGCGGTATTATTCTGTACTTTCTCAAGTGAGCCCATTCGTAGGCATGGAAGATTCCAAAGAACGAACGGAATTTCAGAAAACGACAAGGGACAATTATTATTAGAGACATCGTGGACTGTGCAAAAAGAAACAATATTAAAATTTAGGCAAAAAAAACAACAATCCACATTCCTATCAGGCGAATGAACTTTATATCGCGAAGCACTTTGGCCCTGCTGATCACGCCATCTTCACATACTTGAAACATTTTTTTAAAAATTAAGGGTGTCCAGCGGATGTTGTTGCTGATGACTTACAACGACGTCGTGGTGCTGAAGGCACTGGGTCGTGGATCTAGACCAAGGCCGTTGTGGGGGCTAATGACCCAGACAAAGCTGTGTGACCTACATGGAGCTCCACGCGCGCTATGTCGTGGGTCTTGCTGGCCGTACGTGAGCGATACTGGACTGCACTTACTGTCTTAGATCTGCGCCGGTGTGGGGGCACTTTAGACTTGAACCCGGCTATTATTTACATATTATATTACTGTTACCACTCATTTTGCCCTGCTTGATGCTCCTACCCCCACCCCTCCCCCCGCCAGGGGTGTATCTACGTGGCTTGTAATGGGGTGGGGTGGGAGTGCATTTGCAATTTACCTGCAGTAATTCTATAAATGACCAGTTCAACAAAGAATACAACCGATGAGGTTAGAATGAATATGACAAAAAACGCCATTATCAAGGAAAATCGATAGATTGAGTTGTGGCGCACGGTAACTCGTAGTGTGTAAAGCGAAATCAAAGACTGTGTTTTGTAATGCTTATAAATAAAAAAAACAACAACACATTATAACAATCTGAAGATGTAAGTAGGCCTATTAAGTTCTAGCTGGGTATTATTATTATTACGTTTTGGTGCAAGTGTGTACACGTATGATTTGCTATCTCGCAATGCTAACGGCTTATGTCAAAGCTCCGCTCACCTGAAAATGCAGTTCTTACACACACGTTTTTCAGTTCGCACGAATGCAGGAGATAATTTAATAAGGGTAATACATGCATCTAGCCTCTTATAAGGTGTGTGAATGTGTGTTTGTGTGTGCGTTCGCGCGTGAGCGCATGTGCTTATGTGTGTAATTTTCATCTGCAGTTAAAAAGGAAAGAAGCACCTTCCTGTTGGAAAGTTGTTCTTGATTACATAAAGTTATGCTACCCCGGAAAATGGCATGTCCTTACGTTTCATGCACAGATTATCTGAAGTGCATCTCTTCAGAGATTTAAAACAGCCCTAGCACGTTCGTAAACAATTCTCACATTTATGGAAATTAGATACACAGAAAAAGACGGCTGTGATTTCATGTAGGCTTACTGTAAAAATATAGTTAATGATTGCCTATGGAATACACAAGCTATAATATTATTTGTATTGGGAAGTTATAATGTAATAAACATGCACGGCATAGATGAATAGAGGAGAAAGAGTTTGCTATTTATATAATTTATATATCCGTTTTGCAAATAGGCCATTCTGCACTACTACAACCATTGCGGGGCTGCACCAGACAGTAGGTATGAATGCTGTCTGTGGTACACTTTTTGGTAACTTGACGATATGGTGTGGACTCTAGTGAGTACAGGGATGATAAGATTGCAATGGCAGCGATTGTGATGACATTACTCATAATAACTGAAGTCTGCTGACCGATTTTATCAGAAAGAGACGTGACTATTGCTGATTATGATGACCATGATAACGATGATGATGAAAATGATAATAATCAACAAGGTTTGGCAATGACATTTCCCAGGCATCCTTTCTGTTCAAGGCTAACATAACAAAGTAATTGCAATTTTATCTTCCCAGCACTAAAGCGGATCGTCCACCCCCGTTCACGGAACAAGGGTGATTCATACATGAAGACATTTTGATAGGCCCGTTAACACCGAAAATGCGGAAATCCCCGAAGTGTAAAAAAAACAACAACAGGATCAATGGCATTTTGATGACCTTTCAATGGTGATGATTTACCGCGACAGTATCTCTTTACACACGGGCTACTGAATTTGACCCCCCCCTCCCCCCCCCCCCCCGGTTCTTCTCTTCGTTCTTCGTACTTTTGTTGGTTTTCATCTTTTTATTTGCTTATTTCTTTATTCTAGTTAATGTTCAGGACGAAACTGATATTTATTATCAATTTGAAAATGTTTTCAGTTTTTATTTATTCTCAGACCGTTTTCTTGAATGAGGGTAGGCTTTTCATTGACAAAAACCAGCGAACGGGCTTCAACTTTCCTGAGAAAAATGTTTATAATGCAAGATAAGACATACCAGAAACACAGTGGGGTTATCTATAGGCCGGCACTTTTAGGTCATCTGTGGGCATGTAGACTCTATAGAACCTACACGCTGACATTTATTCAACCACTGGCTTTAATCGCCTTTCACGCCAAACTCACTAACCGTGAAACGTATCCCAGAAAGAAATGAAGGTAATCTCCTTGCCAAACCGTACTACAAAACAAACCAAAACAAAACAAAACAAAACAAAACAAAACAAAATAAAACAAAATACAAAGCCACCGATTCACGCCTCTGGAATTCACACCTACTCACCTCTTCCGCTCCTTCCCACGAACCGCAAGTCGTTGAATTTGGCAACTTGATTCTTCATCGTGGTTGTGTTGTTCCGTAGTTCTGAGCAAAAATTTTCATCATTTCCAGCAGTAATACAAACTTTGGTCCCATCTTTGACTTCTCCAAGAGCGACGACTTTGAAAGGTGTTGGTAAAGTTTTATTTGATCTCCAATGAAGAGGGAGAACTGAACACATGAAGTTTGGACTCCCCGTTTTGACGAGTTTTTGGTCACCAATGTGGTCACTCAGCCCTGAAGAAATCGGCCGTTCCCCTGGCATTACTCCGACTTCGGACATGGTGTATGGGCTGTCTTGGTACGGTGTAAAACCGCTCAGATCTGCGGGTAAATGCATGTGGTTAGTTATTTCGTCAAGAAAACTATTCCGTCTGATCGCCACCACGATCACCCTTACACTGTGTGGAAGCCTGAGGGTGTTTACTCATAGGCGGCGGTGACGGAGCGGCCGCGAAGCCATGTGGTTTTCCCCCACTTTTTTGTGAATGGGGCAAGAGGGAAATACGAGTGGTTTTGCGCTTATAAGCCACTCCCCCGCACTGACTCAAGCACGCCCTACTGCTTTGCATACAATATTACTGCGCGCCCATTTATTGGGCTTCGCGATGTTAGCGAGCCGCTGAAAGTGACGGGCTGAAAATCACCCCTTCTGTTTTCCCTTCAGAACTTCGGTACCTGTCCTGTATCTTCTTCACACAAAGTCATTTGGCACGACCGAGTACTTCTGGTGGAATGGAGATCAATAGTTACAGCTTGCTAGTACATTAAACGGTTCGAAATAACTCTCTTAGCGTGGTACCAGGAACTTAGTGGATTTGCATTTCATGTGTGACTGACAGACTTTGATGTGGTGTCATCACGACACCGCTACCCCACTAACTGTCCTTACCCTCCCGTCACATTCCGGCGACAGCGTGTGGGCGGGGAACGCACTACTACTAGATTATTAACGACAGATAAGATCCGGCGAGGAGGGGGAAGAGGGGGTTGCGCAACCGCCCAGGTCGTGAACATGAATGAAACACCTTACGCTTTCACTCCCACGGCTGAAGATTCCGCTTCAGCACACTGATAAACATAAGATTTGCGTTGTCTGTCTCTCAGTAAGAAATTCGGTATAAGTCCCCGTCAGCGCGGAAACAAAAACTTCCCGTTAAGTATTTTCATGCTAATGAATATGATGCTTGCCAAAAGCTGACCAAGGTATCCAAATAATTACACAATATACACAATTACGTAGAATCGTTTTCCACTTAGGAAGATGTAAGCTCACTGTGATTGTTTGCAACATTTGCTGTCAAATGTACGAATATAAGAATTAATATGTCCAGAGTTAAATTACCATAAGTGAAGTCCATAGCTTAATCAGGGTGTTAGTCAATGGAAGGCAATGAAAGGAATATTGTTGATTATCTTCTGTAGAGGTTGGGCATGAAAGATGAAAATGACATTTAATTTCCTACTCCATCTGATGAAAGAAATTTAGTACATGTATACAGAAGTCCTCTTGAATGAAGTACATTTTATTCTTATCAGTATAACTTCATGTCCCTTACAACCGGACTGTCATAATAAATTACACAATAATACATATCATCCATCCATCTATCCGTCTGTCTTGTTCACGTTTGTTCACTATATTATGTGTCAAATTATTGCATGTTCACCTATTCATTGTCTGTGAAACTGGCAAGCTAGTAGTTACTTTTTTCTTGAATGTCACTCATTTGTTAATCCCATCAATTCGGTTATTTATAATGCGTTTGGTACCAAAAGTAAATGAATTGTACTTTTTAACCTTCCTATGTCACCATAAGTCTGTTATATTTGGTTAATGTACTTATGTGTTAATGGTGTTTAAGCAATAATAATGAGCTAAAGAAAAAGTTAATACAAAAAAAAAAGGGGGGGGGGGGTGATATCCGAAGTAACGAGTAACCATTATTTTATCATCATCTATCCAGCAATCAACGACATTGCTCATTGCTCTTTCCTTTCAGAGTTAAGTAATTAGTAAAACAAACCAACATACAGTAGGTGACAGTGTTTAGATATTGAAAAGAGGCCAGATGACTTGTTTAGGTCTTGATACCTAAAACAATTTGAAAATGGAGGTGATTAAAAAAAATAAAATAAAAAATGGAATATTATGCGAAAACTTCTCAAACCGATAATTACGAAGCCAAAGAGTTCATCGCGCAGGCGCATAGAACGTAAACACAGCTTCAAGATGGCGATTGCCTGTGCTTTCCGCATATGAAATCTTGTTTGCTGTCTATGTGCACGGTAAGGTAGGTGCCACGAGGTATTTAAACTGGCGGAAGCAAATATCAGACGGCTTAACATCTTCCTGGCTATATTAGAAATTCCAACAAAGTAGAGACTGCTATTATGTTTGCCCCAGTTCTCATAGGTCCCGCGATTTCTTCTGCTCACCTTGGGTCAGAGTTCATAGTGCAAATGGTCTATAGTTCGTTGGTGGGCGGGTTTCAGTGCCCTCATTCTCAAGGTAAACAGCCTAAAACAGCCGTCATGCTGAGACATGTGATTTGAAATATTTACCTTGTTCAACAGAACAGGAACAGTGATTGCGGAGAACGTTACGGACCCACGTTAGTTCATAAGGGCCGAAGGTGTGGGTTTTTCCCACTGAAAAGAGGTCATATTTTATCGTATTTATTACAACCTAATGCCAAAGGTATGCAGGGTTGGTTTAAGTTTCGCTTTCATCCTCCTTCACTATCTCGTGATATTCCCAATACTTCTTCAATAAAAACGAAGTGCTTAACGTGAGATAAGGACTGGACAGTAGGAAATTAATAGTTGGCGGACTCAAACCTATTTCGTAATAATTTCACTTTCGTCCTACCTAATAACATAACAATGTTAATAAGACCCCCTTAAAAAATAAATTACAAACATTCATGAGGATACAGTCTTTCTGGTATGAGGGCCATACTGCTCACTAATGGCCCAAAAAATCAGAGTGATAGCAGTTCTTATTGAAACCGATTAATAGGGAAGTTCATGACTCTGCACAGGTGAATACTTAAATTCTAATCCTACCCCACACTGAAAATCAAGCAGCAAAATTGCATGTATTTGAAAAGAACGTCATTGTTGGTACAACTGTCATGTAGACAAGGAAAGGATAGTAGATATGCACAAAAGATAGGAATTCTGACTGCCAAGATAATTTCTTTTTTATGTTAAGGTGGCCCAAATTTGACAAAGCCCAAACCAGACCTGCAAGAGAGTACACGATTAAATATGAAGCACTTTTAGCATAATTGCATTCTCTTGTCAGAATGACCAGGAACTCTTTTAAGTTCATAAGCTACCACTAATAGAGCAACTTTCATACATAAATAAATAATGATCCAGCACTTGTTTCTTTGCAGTACCAACTGCCGCAATATAAAATATAAAAAGATTTTATTTTTTATTTTTTAAACTGGAGTTACAGTGTATCTTTTAGTGCATCTGTAATGTTTGTGTCAGCTTTTTTTTTTAGTGATGTAATTCTGCAAATCGTAAGAGTAAAGTGATTTATCATTTCTTCTTGTAACTTTTCTTGAACGGATCTTATTTTGTTTGGGCAAGAGAAACACGTTGTTATAGAATTTGACAAATTTAAACTATATAAATATGGAAATTACTGTAAACCTAGAGACTTACAAAGCATTTCTCTCTCTCTCATGTTCCGGTTATGAGCACTTTATAGTGTTCATACACCCCACTTGTGAGTGAACAATAATATCATCGCCTTATTACTTCGTTATTCATCTCTGTCTGCACGTTAAAAAAAAAACTACTTGTAAAGTTTTATAGTTACACTTTGAAAAGTGTTAGAACAACTTTTTAACTGTTTAAAAATCTGCTCCCAGAAGTGAGATGCCTTCATGAATTTCATTGGAATGCACTTTGTTGTGTTTAAATTTAGAAGGCCTTATCTCAATTTCGAAAAGTGGAGAAAAAATGAAGCAGCTAGGTGGGAAGGTGACGATTGCTTGAGAATTCTCATGAAGTCAGTGCAGATGCTTGTTAGTTGGTAATGCACTGCATGTTGACATTTAACTCTTTTTCTAGTGAAGTCCATTAAGAGGCAGTGAGAGAGTGTGAACGTTCACCCTTTTTTTTTGGTCAGCCTTTTTAAAAGGTGGTAGACTTTAGATGAATGAGATGTCTTACAGTCATATTAGACCACAGAGTTTGGGAAACCTCTGTGTTTAATTTACACATTATTGTAATATTGTATTAAAAGCTTTGTACTTTTAATTATTTTTTTTATTAAAACATGTTTTTTTTTTCTTTTCCAACCCAATTTTGCTGAAAAGAAAAAAAATCATTATAAACAGTCTTACCACTAATATCAGTGCATGCAAATCTTCATAAACTGGCAAGTAAGCTGTGTATTTTTACACTAAGATTTTGTCATGTCCAGAACAAATAAGAATGAAAATAACTTCTGTTATTATTACTTAACTTGGTTCAGAAGGAATATGAAGGCTGGAAGTGAGCAAAATCGGGATCTTGTGATTGTCCCCCCCTTCCCCCATGTTATGTTTAATGGAGTGGGCATCAAATTTTTTCTTCTTACAAAGGGCAAATAGATCAGATATGTAAAGTATGTATTTATAAACCTTTACGGCAGTACCTGTTACCTGTACAAAGACCCTCCCCGTTTTACTTTTTAAGCTGGAGAGAGTCTAAAGTAAATCTGACATAGTAATATTATCTCTTACCTACACCTACAGGGGAGCTTTATGGAGTTGATCTAGGAGTGCCCGGGCTTTGGTCTGTTTTTCAAAAGACCAGAGTGGAGAGACAGGTCGTGTGGCCTGGTTGGCCACAGTTATTATGTCTTACCCGCACCGAAGGTTGAACGCTAAACAAGAATAGTGAGTCACCAGTCTCACCTCCCACGCAAAGATGTGGTCTCGCATGTGATAACGCGGCCTAAGGCAAAACTGAGGGAAAGAAAATTATCGATGGTGCTTCGGTGTGTGTGCGGGGGGGGGGGGGGTGAGGCGGGGGGAACACTTGTGCGATTAAAAGACTCACAATTTTGGCCAACTTCCAGGGGATGTGCCAACCGGGCAAAATCTTTCGTGTTCCTGCTGTGTGTATCAAAGAGCCCTTTCTCCTGCAGGACCATGACCAGAGCCCAGAACGTGGTGGGTTTTCCTAAGGTGATGCCCCTCTTTAAACCGATTGTAGTAAAGCAAACACAATACATGAGTAAGCATTTAGCTGTATGATTATGTCAGCACTAGATCTCATGAAGAGCTGGGAAAACATATATGGACTCTCGAAATACATGTACAGTATGCTGTTAAATATAGATTTGAACTATAGGGTATGAGTAAATTGGCAGGCTCATGAATGTTAATGAAAATTAATGCATTTAGTACACTTGGTTTGAATTCACGGTAACAGTGTTTTATGTGAACAAAAAGTATGTTGCCCTGCCGTAACATTTTTTTCTGTTTTTGTTTTGGAGCCAATACTTTACAAACGAACATTATTATGATGTCCTGTGCGATCAAGTAATTCGAACCAGACCATAGGTCAAGCGGTGAGAGAAGAAGGGGGGGGGGGCGTATTTAGCAGCCATGGGCTCCCAACAACTGCTATATTGTGAAACTTTGTACCAGCTTCCGACAGTTGCAATGTTGTAATTGAAAATTTCAAATGATTATATTTAAAATCGACTTTGACCCCGATTATGCTGGTGGCATTGTTGTCTCACTATCTTACGGGGAAATCGACTCATCACTTGGGTTTTTTTTAGGGGGGGGGGGGGGGATAGGAGGGAACCCCCAATTATTGGAACCAAAAAAAAAAAAGAATGTCATTGAAATAGCACCGTCGTCACTCGAAAGACGTTGCCATTTTTTTTTTTGACACACGAGGAGGAAATGATCCATTCCAAGTGCCTGCTAAGGCATAAGAGGATCACTTGACAGTCTAAAGTGACAATGCGTGTGCCTTCACGGTGAATATCCCGTATAACAATTTTGCTTCCGTTGCATGGTTCTTGTTATCGGACTTCGCCCACTAACCAGAAATTAGGATCCGTCTTCATTTCCCCTAAGTAAATTGTTATGAAAGAGTTCTTTGTTGTTTCAAATCAAGGGTCTTCAGGCCCCAGGGGGAAATTTGCTGATTATGGACAGAAAAAAAAAAAATCTGAAGTTCAGAGACTATTTTGTGGAAAAAACCTATTTTGGGACATTTTTGCACTTAACCACATGTATTTTATGCTTGTGAATGATCATGATGCCAATATAGTAGTCTAATTCCCTTTTACGGGTTGCTTGTTGTGGAAGAAGTGTAAAGTCATACTACTGAACAAACAGAGTGGGGGTAAATTTACTTTTGAAAAGTTGCCGGTGGTAAACGGGACGAAAAAGTTTGGGAAAACCCCTGTATTAATAATATCACGGTTGTATTGTATAATATTATATTACAATTGACCCCTTCCCCTTTTCATCTCTCCCCCCCCCCCCACACACACACACACTTTCTTGTTCTAGACCATCTATTTCTTTTGACCCACATCTTCACCAGACCACCTTTCCTTCCTGACAGTTACATGAACATAACATACATCTCTTGGAAATACTACAATCGACAAGACTCGTCATACTGACCTTTCATCACGATTTCGTTGACCTGTTTTAAGTATCCCAGGAAAAACTCATATCACATCCCACAGGACGCATTAAACAAGGATTGTGAGAATTTATGAAATAGCACTCATGGTCCATTGAAAAGCGGACGAACGAAAACAATAAAATTGAATTAGTACTTGAAAGCTCGTGACCTTATTGTCGACACTGTCAAATCCCAAAGAATGAACACATGAGCTAAAGTTGATCCTTGACGCAAGTTCTTAGAATGATGAGTTAAAGCACATCCGCAAGACTAACTCGCTTCGCTGGGGCAGACCAGAAGAAAAGAAACATTATTAAAAAAATGTAATTTTACTTATGGCCGGCGCTGACGATAGCTGCACGGAACTCGCAGCGGAAGGGAGTTGTTTCTAATTTTTAAAAAGCTTTCGGTCCGAAACAGTGCCTTTGTTCTTTATCGTGCGCAGAATCAGAATGTGTTTATGTCCAATTTCATTCGTTGCTCTAAAATGCCTGTAGATATCCAAGACATGAGATCTGTGCAGTGACTTTATTTCATAACCCAATAAAACTATTCACGTGACCGTGTTGAAATTAGTGCAGTAGTTTGGATTTTCATCAACGTTACAAATTTCAATTTGACTATTTTGGATATAAAACATTCTGCTGGCCAACCCAGTATTAGGTGTGTGGGGCAGTGGTATAGAGTCATGCAGCTATTAGTCACTGTATTTGCAAGGGGGCTTTGAATTACCTAAGCTCTATGTAGCGTCACAAGACCCTGGGTTTTCAAGAATAAATTGGTCTGATATTCTTTGGTCCAAATTCCGCAGTCACATGGCAGTTGTAGAGATAATAAAATCATGAGTAAGAACTGCCAGAAACGTTCGGGAAATACAACATTTATTCTTAAGCCTTTATGTGGTTGAATTATCGTGTTTCTTTGTTTTCTTTGACATGCCACACCCCTGGGCTGGTGCGAATTTATGATAGTTCAGTTGCCACAGAATTACGGGGAACAGCATTTTCTGCACTTTTCTTGCCCTCTTCAGAAGATTAACTAGATTATTCACTAATGTGACACATTTCAAATTATAGTATTTCTTTTATATATTATGGCGTTATCCACTTCATTTGATAAAATACTGAAATAACTCAATTCTAGTGGTTTAAAAGTAAAAAAAAAAAAGAAATGAAATAAAAGTTAAAACTGACCATACACTTTATTTTTATTTAGATATATCAGAGTTGACACAAAATGTCTGTGACTTGCAAGATGAATAATTTTTGTCAGTTTGCAAATAATCTACAGAAACTCACATCTCGTAACTCCTTCCTTGGGTTCCCCACGCCTGATCAGTACAGGGATTACATGTAATATGAAATATGGATCTATATCCTACTTTTCCTGTCCTGAAATTTGTCACGTAGAATATATTTTATCTGTAGGTGTTTCGCACTGCTACCGCGACGGTGCGAAGAACCGATCCTTTGAACTGTCGTTATTCAAGAAAAGCCATTGACAGCAACTCCCCCCCCCCACACACACACACACAAAAAATACCTATTAAACTGCATGCACTAAAACTTGAGAATAACAAATGGTAGATGTGAAGACAACTGTAAGAATCATAACAATTTGATAACACTGATCTTCCCGAGTCTTACCTGACTCGTTGTAAAAAAAAGAAAGAAATGTGGCTACGCATCGCATTGTATATTTTTTCTGTTTGATAGAATTTCAAGTATGCTTTTTAAATCGACACAATTCGTAGTGGAAGACCCTTAGATAATTATCAACACACGTATGTTTCTCCGTGGGAAACCTTACCGAGTCATACACAGTAACGAAGAGACGAATAGTGACAAAATTCTTGAGCCACCCACTCCCACACACGGTGTTTACACAGATTTGGGAGAGGTGCATGTTATAACATCGGCCTCGCCGCAAAACACCACCACCACCACCGCGGTCATGGACCGGTAGAGCTCCCTACAGCTAAAGTCATGTGACCTCGCTTTGCCAAGGCATGAATGGAATTCCTGGCAAAGCCCAGCTGACCTGACCCCTGGTTCACCTGGCCGGCGTAGTATTAGATCAGGTGTTGTTGGGTACATTTGATCATCTTGGATACGTCGGGACTTACAGCGGAGATACCGGTTAAAGGCGAATGCAAACTGACAGTGGTACATGTATTATACTTAATAATAATAGAACTTGATCGACGGGTAGGCTGCGGGTTGGAAAGAAGACGACAGAGGAACGGCCAAAACCACAATATAAATCAATAAATAAATGTATTATATACTTGGCTGTGCATACATATCGCCCGTGCAGATGCGGGGCTCTCTTGTAGAAGAGGGACAGCAGAGAATACATCTGACGTGATACTGCGTGTCGTAAGAGGCGACTAAAGGTGCAAAGGTCCTGGTCTCCCGAGAAGAGCCAGTTGGCGGTGGGCCAACTACCCACCCTGTAAAAATAAACCAGTTACAGAAACACAAGCAAATACTTCAAATCAGTCTTTTATCTTGGGAGAAGGGGGAGCATCTACACCTGTAGATTCAATGAAGGACAATGGACAAAGCCGAAAGGACGCCACTGGCCCGACTGCTCCTTCATCAAGCAAGTCACTCCGGATTGCGTCGTGGAATGTCCGCTCCATGTATGAAGCAGGAAAGAGTGCCCAGGTTACAATGGAGATGAGGCGATACAGACTGCACATACTTGGAGTTAGCGAGACCCGCTGGATACAGTCCGGACTGAAACAACTTAATACTGGGGAAAAGATTTTGTATTCTGGAAGGGAGGACAAAAAGCATACAGAAGGGGTAGCGATCATCTTGAGCAAGCACGCCCAGAGGTCACTGAGGGGATGGGAACCCTATGGAAGGAGAATTATATTGGCATCATTTACTACTAAGAACAAGAACATCAACATGAACATTGTGCAGATATACGCCCCAACAAATGAAGCAACCGATGAGGACAAGGACGACTTCTACAACCAGCTTCAGGAAATAGTTGACACATTGCCAAGAAAAGATGTGAACATTATAATGGGAGACGCCAATGCCAAGATAGGACAGGACAATACAGGGTATGAGGACATTATGGGGTGCAATGGTTTAGGACAAATGAATGAGAATGGAGAGCGGTTTGCAAGTTTCTGCGCATTTAACAGCTATGTGATTGGAGGTTCAGTATTCCCACACAAGAGGATCCATAAGGCCACTTGGATTTCACCGGATGGAGTAACTGAAAATCAGATTGACCACTTTTGCATCACCCGACGATTCAGACGCTCACTAGAGGATGTCATAGTACAGAGAGGAGCAGATGTTGGATCTGACCATCACATGCTGCTGGCAAGACTCAAACTCCGCCTCAAGAAACAAGGTACCAGAGCAGGAACAAAGAGGAGAAAGTTTCAAGTGAGCCTTCTGGATGGAGACAAGAAGGAAGAGTTCCAGCTGACACTGAGGAATAGATTCAAACCCCTTGTTGACCTCGAAGAGACAGTAGATTTGGAGACTCACTGGGCTAAGGTAAAAGGAGTATTTACATCGACATGTCAGGATGTTATTGGGGAAAAGAAAGTGGAACACAAGGAATGGATCAGTCAAAAATCACTGGACTTGATAAGGATAAGAAGAGACCTAAAAGAACGGGTAAATGCAAGTCGTACAAGAAGCTCAAGAGTTGGTAACCAGGAAGAGTACCGAGCATCAGCTAAAGAGGTCAAAAAATCAATTAAAAAAGACAAAGAGGAGTTCATAGGAATGTTAGCAGAGAAAGCAGAGAAGGCAGCAACAGGAGGACACATGAGGATCCTCTACCAGACTACAAAGACTCTTGCTGGAAAATATGGAAAACCTGAAGTTCCTGTCAAGGATTACAACAGGAAGGCTATTTTTGGAAAGGAAGCTCAGGCAAAAAGATGGATAGAACATTTTAACAGCCTCTTGAACAGACCTCCACCAAGCAACCCACCCGACATTCTACCCGCAAGAAATGATTTACCGATCAGTTGCGACCCTCCGACTAAAGCAGAGATTAATGATGCCATAAAGCAGTTAAATCGAGGCAAGGCAGCTGGACCAGACCAGATCCCACCAGAGGCGCTGAAGGCAGATGCTGCTGGGGCTGCAGAGGGTCTGCACTCACTATTCTCGAGGATTTGGATCGGAGGCAAGTTTCCAAAGGACTGGAAGGAAGGACACCTCGTGAAGCTCCCAAAAAAAGGGGACCTCAGCAATTGTAGTAACTACAGAGGAATCACACTTCTCTCCATCCCAGGAAAGGTTTTCAATCGGATTATTCTCAAGCGAATACAGAATGCAACAGACCAAAAACTTCGCGAGGAGCAAGCTGGTTTCAGGAGTAATCGATCAACCACCGACCAGATCGCCACGCTGAGAATCATAGTAGAGCAGTCGCTAGAGTGGAACTCCCAACTGATAGTGAACTTCCTTGATTACGAGAAGGCCTTTGATAGCATCGATAGAGAAACACTGTGGAGAATATTGAGACATTATGGAATCCCAGAGAAGATGGTGAATCTTATCAAGAGCATGTACGAGGGGACAAGTTGCAGAGTCGTACATGATGGTGAGCTTACTGACAGCTTTGATATCAAGACTGGTGTTAGGCAGGGTTGTTTGCTGTCCCCATTTCTGTTTATCCTGGTGATTGATTGGCTTATGAAAGAAACCACCAGTGGAGGAAGAAATGGCATACAATGGACCCCATGGACACAGCTGGACGATCTAGATTTTGCAGATGACTTGGCACTATTGTCGCACACACACGACCAGATGCAAGCAAAGACTACAGCTCTAAACAAAATTTCAGAATCTATTGGATTGAGGATACATCCCGCGAAGTCGAAGGTCCTAAAAATTGTTGCACCCCCAAGCGCACAAGTCAGAGTAGGAGATCAACCACTGGAAGATGTAGAGTCCTTCTGCTATCTTGGTAGTATCATTGACAATAAGGGAGGAACAGAGGCAGAAGTCAAAGCACGAATTGGAAAGGCACAGGCAGCTTTCACATCCTTAAGCAAGATTTGGAGAACCAAGGATATATCTCTAAAAACAAAGCTGAGGATATTCAACTCGAACGTGAAGTCAGTCCTGTTGTATGGATGTGAGACTTGGAATGCGTCCCAGGCCTGCATAAAGAGAATCCAAGTTTTCATCAACAGATGTTTGAGGAAGCTACTTAAGATCAGATGGACAGACAAGGTCAGCAATGAAATTGTATGGAAAAGAACAAGACAGAACCCAGTCAGAGAGGAAATTGGTAGGAGGCGATGGAGATGGATCGGCCACACTCTCAGGAGGCCAGGAAACAGCATCACGAAGAAGGTATTGGACTGGAATCCCCAGGGCAAGAGATCAAGAGGAAGGCCGCGCGGAACGTGGAGAAGAGCCAGAGAAAATGATGTGCAACGAAGCGGAAAGACTTGGAATAATGTAAAGAGGCTGGCCCATGATAGAGAGGGATGGAAGGTGTTTGTTGGTGGCCTATACCCTGATCCAGGGTGAGAAAGGCAATGATGATGATGATGATGTGCATACATATAAATTGTTCATGTATATTATGCCGAAGGGCTGTCAAAATATGGCAAAAAGAAAAAAGAGTTGTATGTAGCAAAGAAAGAATGCTAAGTCGATACAATGAAACACAAAGGAAAAGGAAAGACAAATGAAGCTGCATACAACTCTATCTGGTGCATTTTGCCGCATTTTGATTTAACTTGCTGCGACCCCACAGATTTTCTGTGATTTTTTATAATGCGCCGAAGGACGTTTGCCCGACTGTCTGTAACACTTGGTTCCGCAGTGACATGATTGCTCTTTGCCCATTCAACGCCCCCTCTCCCCTCCTTTTCCACCCAACCTCCTTTTACCCATAAAACAGAAGTATGAGGGTTCGAATCCACACCATTTTCTTTTCTTTCTTTTTTTCCCGCCGTCTGTTTTGTCGTTTTTTGTTTTTTGTATTATTATTTATATTTTTGGATTGGGTTTTTTTTTTGGGGGGGGGGGGGGTATTCTGGAATTGGTCACAAATATTATACTCAAGGTGTGGGCTGTCCAGGAAAAAAACAAATGCCTGCCTCCGGGGTGAATGTACATGTACTCTCATGCGAAATGATCACCACTTATTGTTGCTGTGGGGATTTGGAACAAAATAATCAGCGCTGTCTTCTTTGAAACTGAATGATGTCCCCTTTGGTTTGAGGATGAGAGTAGATTTAAGTTTTGTTAATATGCGTGAATGTGGAGCATGATGAGTTGATCTTATGTTAATCCTGTTTCTAATTTTAGTTCGGCGCCTTAGAGTGCATCAGTTTTGGTGGATTTAAGCGCTATACAAGCTAATTAGTTTCATTACATTACAATTACATTATCTGTAGGCGCCATTCAATGTGCAAAGTTATTTTTCTTTCGGCAGATTCTTCACGCTGTCCGCGGAGAAACCCGAGCTTTCCATCTGCACAAGCGTGTTACTGTGACCTGAGGACTTTGACATACCAGTGTGAGAGAGACGCCAGGAACTTTATTGAAGAGTTTATATGAATGTCCAATTCTCTGATGACACTGCAGTTACAAAGAGTTATCGGTATGATCTAAGACTTTGAATTAGAGTTAAATACTGGTCCAGAGCTTAATTGGCACCATCTGTACTGTTCAGTGTGTGTGTGTTATTTGAATGGTGTTGTACATTGCCAGCAACCACCAGCCAACTAGCTGGCCATGGAGACACTTTCAAGAGACCTGTCTTATGCATAGTGCTGGTTGAATGTATTCAGTCAAACGTGGAAACGGCGAGAAAGAGACATTATTATAGTTGCTGGCAGCACTGTACACGTACGGACTGAGATCAATTTATTGTGAGGCAAAGAGCAGGACATGAAAATATTCTGATGAATCCAGACCAGAGGGAGACAAATTCAGACCACATTATTGCCAGAAGAGGATCTTTGTAATTTGAATGGAAGTGTTAATACTGACTGTTTAGTGAAACCATACTATCAGATTCCCAAGTTAATTTCGTTGCCTCACACCACAAGATTCAGAGCAAAAGTAGTATAAGAGAGTAGACCAATCTCAGCATGACGACCACCCCAACCAATTGGTTCACCACAGAGATACAACAGATGATGTAAGTACCCTGTCATTTCTTGAACGTTTTCGTGCTATTTGAGATCACATTGGATGCAAGTGCATGGCAGGCACATGAAGCATGACGAATGTTTTTGTTACATTTCCAGGAAAGAGTTCCGTGCGCCCTGACCCTTTTGAGCTCTTAGAGTTCTGTACATACATATCTTCTTTTTGTTTGGTGGTTGAAAGGGTAAGGGGGATCCTACCCGATAAGGTTAGGGGCAAGGACAGGGTTAGGGATATGTTTAGAATTAGGAACAGGGTGTCTTTCCTGGGTGGTCGGGCGGACGGAACTCTTTCCGACATTTCAAGGAAGGAATGTCCGTGGGCGAGGGGGAGAAGAGACACCCTCTACTCCCCCCCCCCCCCCTTTCCCCATCCCCCTTTCCAGCGAGTTAGACATCTGGGCGGATATTTTGATAGTTATCATCCGGTTCGACCCAACAAAGTCTCTGTGCCTCATTCAAATGTACAGACCGATCAGAAGATTGGTTCTCAGTGCTGAGTAGAAAGTACCAAAGTGATGGAACTGAAGCAAGAAAACTTCAGCCAATGGGGGTGTTACTGGCAATGGGATATTCACTGAAACTTTGGTAAAGAATTCTCAGTATGAAGCATGAGGGTGATATCACCTAATAATGTGATTTGGTGCTAGGATTGGGTGTTTGGGTGTAACCCAGATGGTCAGGGTTAGGCATAGGATTTACAACTTAAGTTCATGGCGGTACATAAGAATTTGGGATAAGTCCCATGAGACCTTCAGATCTCTGTGGGGATCTTTTCCCCTTGCCCCTGATTCAATTTGCCTATGAGGTTAATTTAAATGCTATTTTTAGTGTTGGTATGTTGTTGATTGTGGGTAGCAGAATGTGAAACATCCTCATTCAAATGAAATCGCAATCCCCTGTCCCTGTCACTAACTAGTGGCGGATGCTCGAAGTTAATTCTTGGGCAGAGAAAGAAAAGAAAAACAAATAGTCGAAGGAGGAAATCGGGAAGCCACAGGACCTGGTTGACTGAAAAGTAGTAAAATGCACAAACCGCCTCCATATCGCCAGACCCCGCCCCTCTCTTATTTTCCTAAAATAATATTGTCATTAAAGAGGGTGGGCCGAAAGTTACATTACCATAATATTTTCATACACGAAATATGTTTATGAATCACTGACTTATAACATGATATACCAATCGATGGTTTCAGATGCAAACAATCCAGAGTTATGAAGGTCAACCTTGGAAGAGAAAAGTGAAAACTGGCTAAGTGCTGAATACATAGTTATGTGAATGGATCTGACGAAATCAGGCTAAAGTGAAAGACCAATTAATTCGCGAGTAAACCTCTCCAAAGGGAGAAAAAGAATTGTCCGTGGAAATCGAGATTTGTTTGTAATATGAAAGATTAGCGATTTTTCTGCATTCAGTTAAAATGCCTAGCTTGAAATCGTCTTAGAAAGAGTTTATTTTCATGTTTACAGAGCCCGGTTTTGTCAGATCCACCCACAGACATGTGTGTCTTGTCTTAGCTATATGTAACTTTGTTAATAAAATAATTTTATGGTAAAGTGAGTTTCGGCCCACCTTGTACAGTGGTGGGAAAACGGGATGGCGTAAAAGTGTCCATCAGTAGTCATCTCCTGTCTTCCTCCTGTCACCCACCTCACGCCCGCCCCTCCCATACACCTTTCACGGAACGCCGGTCTTTCATGGTCGGAGTCTTTCAGTACAGTATGTGGGTCAAGAGGGAGCGAGGACGTGGGAGAGCGCAGACTGTAGTATGAAATTCTGTACTTACATTGATGCGAATATAATTCGTGGAGGCAAAGATTATTATAACCAGGTGGGGGGGGGGGGGGAACAAAGCTGCGCGGAGATATTGGAGGAAGGTGTGTGATTTTGACAGGCGTCTTTTGTTGATCATTGGGCCATGCCCGTCTCTTTTGTTACAGTTAAGTTTGGAGGTTTTCAAAAAGTCTTTACTGATGGGCCTTCTAATTTCGGGAAGAGTTCCCTCAGCCCGATAACGCTATCAAGCTACTGGAAGAGGTTGTTTTTTTTTTTTTTTTACCTAAGTCTATCTGAGAATCAAGTAGTCGGCTGGTGCACGAGACACAATTTCGTGACGTCACCATCCAACTACTCGAGTGGGTGGTTGGTGGCGATTCTGGTAGGGTTTCCTCCTCCTGTCCTGCCATTCTATTCTGCCTATCATCTTGCTTTTTCCAAGAACAGTATAAACCGTCGTCGTGTCGACGTGCTCTCTCCAAACTAATACTCAAACTCAGACCCAAACCCAACTAATCGGCCGTTCAAAATCTGTTATTGCACCCCTAGACTAAAGCTCAACGGATTCTGTGGATATGCACAGATAATTGGTAATGGCTACAATTTTGCCTTTGAAATAAAAGTTGCCGTCCACAAAACGATGTGTTCATGGCTTCCCGGAGAGACCCCCTCTTGGGCTGAATCGTCACAAAAATAATGGATGGAACAGGGTATGTATGGTTTGGGTAAAAGAGTGAAGTTGTACTTAAAAAAATAGACTTTCCTTCTTTACTCACCAGTTCCCTGCTCTTCCTTTTCATTTTAACTTGTTCTTCTTATCTGATATCGCTAAGAAAAATGTTGGGAACGAAGGTAAAATTTATTCAATTTTTTGGTGTGATAGAGGTTCACATCATTTCAACCCGGCACGCTTTATTAGCAGCAGGAATTTCAACTGTGATTCGCCGGCAAACATTGGTCACGTGTGTGTACGCAAATAGGCATGCTCGTGTGATTGTGCTCATTCATGCACGCGTTAGAGTACGCAAATTTCTGTTGGGTGCGATACGCGTCAGACCTCCGGTTAAGTGTTTCACTAGCTGCCGGTGTGCAAGCCGTTCGGCCCGACGCAACGGTCTCCATTTCAAGCGTTTACACGCAACTTTTGTTTCCACGGCAATATTAGCATCAGAGCGTCTCCCATTCGGGTGCATCTATTTAAAATTTAAGAACAAAAAATCCTTCTTTTCCTCTCAAACTGCTTTCACCCGTGATCAATAATCAGCTTTTGTTTGCCGGCTTCTCAGCGACCCACGTGCAAAACAACGACTCCGTCTTGACTGGTATGACACGAAGAGAGGACAAGGCGTTTCCTCCCGATTCCAATCTTCTATAGCTAGGCAAATGAAACCTGCCTGCCAACGGCCGCAGCAGTGAAAAGGGGAGTTCAGGTAACCATGTCGACGTGGACCTGTACGGACATAAGCTGCTGTTGGTGGAAGGGAAGTGTTGTGGTTCACAGCTGGAGCTGATGAAAAGCAAAAAAACGAAACAAAACAAAACAAAAAAAGGCCTGGATAAGGTGGTGAATTTTTGTAAGAGGGAAATCCATAAAGTTCGGACGCTCCATTTTGGCTATATTTTACCCCCCCCCCCCCTTTCTCTGGAGATAGGCTACTTATTTTACCCAGCAACTTAATTGGCTGAAGAAAAAAAAAAAAAAGTAAATAAAACCAAGCGTTGTAATTCATTACTATAACTGTAATGCGCATGCACGCTCCACAGCCGCCTTATCCCCACATGTATGCTTTTCGTACTCTGGGGGCACCCCCCCCCCCTTCATGGATGGCCCAAAGAGAAAAGAAAGAACAAAAAAAAAGCTTCCAGAACAGAACTCGGAAATACGCAGAGAAATAAAGGTAACGTAAATTTTTAATTTTTTTTTTTTAAATATGCCATGAAAATACGGGGTTGGGGAATTCAGTTGGGGAGGGGTGTGCCCAGTCACTGTCTCCAACACAACACCAGCCGAACACAAAAGGTCCTACAGCTGTTTGTCTTTGCCCATCTAACCTTCCAATGGATGGGGCTCATGGAGATTTCACGCTAATTTTCGCAACGGGTGCGTAATAATGAGGACCAACTGCCACTGGTGAATAGGTCTTGTTGGTTACACTCTACGGCCAAACGATGGAGTTTTATGAGCTGTTTACGGCTGGCTGGCCCTATGGCGAGCGCCACACATATTGTCTGGACCATTGTGTCAACCAGAGGGCTGTTGATCGCTCACGTTTTCAAGCGCTAATGTGTGAAGAAAAGCTCTTCATCTTTTTGAAATCGTTTTTCATCATCTCCCCCCACCCCACCTCACCCTGCCCTGTTTTTGTTTTTCTTTCAATTATCATATTCTGTATTGGTTCTTTCTTGTTTAACAACCCCCCCCCCCCCCCTTATTTAAAGTTTCGGTTGCCTCGAACACGGGAGAATACGGAAACGGAGAGAATTTTGTTTCATGTTTAAACTATGCAAATGGTCTCCATTTAATAGGAGCAGAAATAAAAAAGCAATTCAACTGAAGCAGTGTTTTACCACGTGCGCTGGCTGACGGTGTAGGATCCAGCAAGGCTGTTTTGTTCACAGACCAAGATCTCAGCATATTTTAATTGCCTTTCATTCCAGCCCCGTCCATTGTCACCCGTAAACCTTTATTGCAACTGCATTGTGAGGCCGAGGCTTGCTAGGGACGGCGTCGTACGAGCGGGTCTCCTGTTCTTTTAACAAATTCCTTCCTTTAGAAAAACACCTTGATTGGCCCCGGAAACAAAAAAACCCCAATATATTTTTGTTTTCAAGTGTCTTAGAACACAAACGCAATCCTCACGAAATATGGCGTCGAGAGTCTTGATTCCCACACTGTATTGGTCTCTATCGCTTGTCTGGTGTGTGTGCGTGTTTGTCTGTCTGCCTTTTTTTTTTTTTAAATGTTCATAAGAGAGGTGTTTTTTTGTTTTGTTTTTAAGACTTAAGCTAGCTACCTGGTGGCCAAGGTAAACGGTTTAGAAATGTAAATTTTCTTTGTAAATCGCGCCGCGCAGATGCAAAAATCCCCGGGCCGACGAACAAAATGTGCGTATTCAACCTGAGATAAGGGACCTTATAGGTCTTATTTCAATCGGAACGGGTTTTCTATTCTAGCTGTTAATACCTGGAGTATTGACGGGAGGAAAAGGACTGTTTCTGTTTCCGCCGCGCCTTGCTCCAAATCTATGGCAGGTCATTAGGAGAAGAAAGATGTGCAGCCGCTGTACAGAATTCATACTGCAGCCTCTGATTGAAAGTGATAAATCATTATCGTCATCGCATCTGATTCCATCCTTTGATGAGGAGCCGTCGAGTTTAGGGTTGTTTTTAAGCTTTTCGGCCCTAGGAACCTGTTTTTTGGGGGTATGTTGGGGGGGGGGGTGTTTGCTGACGATGGAAAGAAAAAAACCTCTTCCATTTGCATTTTCACATGTGGAAAACAACAAAAATAACAAGGAAACCTACGGCCAGAGCAACAAAGAGCCATTTGACGATTGAGATTCATTGGTTTTCTCTACCATGTATGTTTATATGGCACCAGATTTAATCGCGTGCGATGGTGAGCCCCGCCGGGCGGCTGTGTTCTCCCAGACAATATAGAATGTGTAATATGAACCGTAGATACGTCTCACCTGGACGATTAGGATTAAAGATTGCGTTTCAGTCACAAAAGAACACGTGGGTAGCAGTTTGTTTCCTGAAAGAGGCAAAAGCCGAAAGATTTAGACGTTTTACAAGTACTAGTCGGGCATTTGTATGTGTGTGTGTGTGTGTGTGTGTGTTTAATCTGTCAGTTTTCTTTCTTCCTTTCATTTTAATATAAAACACGAGACGTTGTTATTGTTGTTGTTGTCGTCATAATAACCAGGTGCTCAGCCATTCTGTGTTTCATGTGGTAATGCATGTATGTATTTAATTGTCGATAGGTTTGACCGTGTTGGCCGAGAAGATTTTAAATTGAAATGCTTATTGTACCTTGTAAGCGCAGTATCAGTGAGCATGCGCTGATTAAAATGTTGCTTTGCAGGATGATGAAGACTGCTTGGAGCTTACCGATAAACTGCTCTAGACTCAGCGGTTGAGGAAAAGGCAGAAACTGCGGGTGGTTGGTGGCCGTTTCTGGTAAGGTCTCCTTCTGTCCTATTATTCTGTTGCTTTTTCCTGGCAATCTTCCATTTTATGCGAGCCCTGTCTTCCCTAGATCGCTAACACGGCCCGCTGGTCAGTATGTGGCGTCGCTGGTCAAATTCAGTTTGTAAATATTTAATTTTATGCAAGTTCCAATCTTTCCCATGTCGCCAGCCATTTAACGGGTCTATGAATTTGCCATTTTCTGTTTGTGCCATTTTGATTCCCCCCCCCCCCCCTCGCATCAGCCCATCCATCCAGCGGTATGTTTGTACAAACGACATCCATAACGTCCGTTACGGCACCGACGTGCTTTCTCCTAATTCAAACGCAGAAACTAAAAAAAAACAAAAAAACAACCATCATAAGAGACTGTTAGTAGTGTAAGCAGGATCGATGCATCACAATTATTTGCAGTTTTAGATTCATACAAGCTATGGTTCTTTAGGACATTATCGTTTTACCTGATATTGCATTTTTATTCAGTATCGCGTCCCTACTGTGAAACCAACCTGGTGGATAGCTGTAATTGTCTCAGATAAGATAGGTTTCGGTGGGCTCCGGACTCCAATGTCGGAGATTAATGTGGCCTCTATTTGATATATCATCCCGACACTAAACTTGATGAGAAAGTCGAAAGAAACTGATTTCAGTTTTTTGGCTCAGCTGCTATGAATAAACGATTGGTTACAGGGGACGTCTGTGAGGAGGTTAAGGATAAAAACGTATAATTTATCATTATGTAAGTGTCCCTGGGTGTGTTTTGGGTAGGCCTACTTTGTGTTATGTTTTATTGTAAAGGTGAATAGTCAAGGAGTCTTAATTGACTCACTAACCATAAGCCGCTCTGAGCGGTTCATCCGAAAAACACACACTTCAAAATAATAGTCCATGTAAACAACGCTGGGAAATATTTTTTTTCTTAAATTTCCAGTGATTTGGCATTTAACTCAATTGTTTTAACGCACCTATACAGCCATATTACCGATTCCCATCTTCGGAAAAACTGTGAAACGAGAACTCCTGTTCTCCGAGAGAAACTACTTGGGAGTGAATCATTAAAATTTAGTCAGTTTAAAAAGTGGGGAATTTAGTCAATGTTTGGATGTTGCATATGCTGGGAGATGTAAAAGAAGAACGATGACAATGCAGATAAGAATAACATAATGGTTGTGCCCTAAGCGCACTGTGGCGATGGTTTATCTGGTATCAAGCATCACAGCTTGTCAATTCTATCCAGCTGCTCTTGTTCAACAGCACTGACGCCTTTCCCTCCTACCCTGTCAATCCTAATAACAGATTTGAAATTTATGCAACCAACCGACAAAGGTCAAACCAAGCTGTCGTTTTGCTTTCGAGTGCGCCTGAAACGGAGGTATTTCATCATCGATTCTTTGATTAAAATTGCATAATGGCTTTCTTTCGTCAACTGCGCCAAACCTTGGGTTGTCGGTGTTCAGGTTATTTCACAAACACACAGAGGTACCTTGGACTCAGAATAATTAATTAAAGTTAATTGCGACCAGCATATCCATCGCTCATTGGTATTTGATCCTTGGCAGATCCTAATTGCCCTTTAGTGGTGCGTTGTTGTTTTTTTCCCTTCAGCAGGCTCATGACCCGAAAGACACATGCGATGCCACGCGCCACAGACTGGGGTCATTTTGCAAGAAGTACTCAACTGTGGCGTTCAAAGCAAAAGTCAAATCAGTAAATCTTCGATTTTATGCGAGCCCTGTCTTCCCTAGATCGCTAGCACGGTCCACGGGTCATTATGTGGCGTCGCTGGTAAAAGTCAGTTTGTAAATATTTAATTTTATGCAAGTTCCAATCTTTCCCATGTCGCCAGCCATTCAACGGGTCTATGAATTTGCCATTTTCTGTGTGTGCCATTTTGATTCCCCCCTCGCATCCGTCCATCCATCCAGCGGTATGTTTGTACAAACGACATCCGTAATCTGACACGTCTCCTTCCCGCACAAAAAGACTCATTGTTGTCTAAAGTTTAAAATCTAAAAATCGTCTAACGATAAAAAAAAATGTTTAATTTGTCCAGTCTTTGTTCTCGGCTGAGGACGTGACACTGTTGCTGCTTAATTTTGAATATTTTAGAGTAAAATCCACAGTGCCATGCCCAGATCTGATAACCATACTTTAAAAAAAAAGAAAAAAGTTGATATTTCTTGCCTGAAATGGCGTCAGTGTAGCGGGCTTGGAACTGAGGAGAAAGTTTAGATCATTTCAACAAGTTTTTTAAGGAACTAGATGAAGTTCCCGGCAATATCCGGGATAAACCTGTGAACCCACCGTTCTCTCTCTGTCTCTCTCTGGTCTAGAAAGCTTCCCTTATTCTAGAGTCTTACTACAGATTCCATGTGCTCCAGAGCACTACTCACTCATTTCTGATAGGGAAATTGTGCACACGGAAGTGAACGCGTATTAATATCCGTTTCTGGTGCGATGGGCTTTCTACAGGGAGCTAAAACAATGATCATGGTATTTTACAATTTTACAACTTTTTATATAAAAATACCTGAAACGAATCAACACAATTGATCGATACAAAAGCGACTGGGCTAAATTAGTTGACACTTAAAAAAATTAATTTTGTAATTTTTGAAACTGTCAGATTTCGGCTGTAGGGTCGAGCAAAAAAAAAAAAAAGAATGGGCCAAAATTGTACCATAATGAATTACTCCCGCCACTATTTTTTCTTATACATGTATAAATTATAATGATATTCACGGCCAAGTTTGGAAAGTTTTGACCAGTGAAATTTCCAGTAGTATTTGTACCTCGCTGATCATTTTTTTTTTTTTTAAATTTGGCGAGGATAACGGTGGCACGACATCTGGTGTTGTTGTTGTTGTTTTTTCTTCGAATATTTGTTTAGCATTAGAGTCAGTGCTAAGGTCAGGGTTAGGTTTTCTTTATTACAGTTTAGGAAACGTCTGTAAATAAAATAATTTTATATAAAATAAAATTATTATATAAATCAATATAAAAAATAATATATAAATTCATGACCTGGAAAGAGGCTGAGATCGAAAACTTAATTTAAAAACTTTTATAGGCTTTACAAAACTCCTTTCCGATCTATACAAACCAACTTTTGAAAATTTTACCAATGTATTTCATTCTGTTCGTGAAATTTATATTGATGATGCCCAGAATACCAAACATAAGTAAAATATCCAAATAGACCGTGAAAGGTGCAAAGTGGCCCATATCGTGCGGAAGCCAAACTCAAACTCAAAACTCATATATTAACTCCACCAGAATAATCTTTGTAAGCCCTTTCTTTTTTTCACTGGTTACCAGGAACAATACTATTAAAACCACGCAGAGTGGATCAGCGCATTGTGTTTATACACAATTAAATTATAGCGTCACCAGAGTTATTCTTTTTAGAAGTGATTGAAGCGGGTGCTCTCAGAACCAAGTGCAGACAGGCCCCTTTAAGTTACTCCCGATAAACCAAGCAGTGCGTGTGTTTCCTGTTCTTTTGGGGGGGGGGGGGATTGAAGAGGCGCTCATTCAGATTTCTCACGTGCAGCAAGTACCCCTTGGTGCAGTTACACCTTAAACTGTTGACAGGAAAGTACTACAGTGCTACCGCAGTTCAAAAAAAAAAAAAAAATGCCATAAATTGAAGAGGTTAGAATTGGAAAGGGTCTAAGTGTCATTGGTACTTAGATCTCTTGTAATTCTAATCCCCCCAAATCATTTAAGAGAGTTATAATTACAAGGGATCTATATGCAAAAGACTTTAGGCCCCTTCTAACTTTAACCCCTTCAATTGTTATTGGGTTTGCATAGCTGTTAGAACACTACGGGTAACAGATGAACGAAGGCCTAAAGGGTGCGAATAAAGTAATAATATTACTGTTTGTAGTAAATTGCACACGAGAGCATAAAAATCCCACATTAAGTCATGTAAATGTCAAACAGTGTGGGGCCTGTGCTTCTCGAACGGCAGGCTTAACAGTGTAGCAGCTTTATAATTCATAATGTACCGGTTTGCTCAACCAGAAAGTATGCATGCTCCAGGCCGGGCAAATGAAATAGTCTTCTGTTCTGTACGTTTCACGAGGAGAAGGCCAAGTGCTATATAACCATTATCATGGCGGTTCTCCCGAAACTTACATTGTGTCTCAGATTTCTTTTATTAAATTTAAGAAGCGTGGATTATTAGAACGGGCTCTTAAGGGTGAAGGAGATTACTGTAATAAGTTGGTGTGGTTGAGCCTCATAAGTAATGTGCATGTGACTTGATGACACCAATAGCTTAATAAATAGTAAATAGAATGGTAGCTGGATCACCATAACAGGTGTTACAATTAACTTTGTTCATGAATTGATTGTGTAACAGAAACAAAATTAGAGGAAAATTGTTAGTGACAGTCGCGGGTGTCATTCAGTTGGTTGTCATGAAATCCAAAGTTGCGATTGCCTAATAGAAATTGCAAATATTTACCATTATCAGGTATGATGTGTTCAGGTTATTATGATACTTTGTTGTAATAAGATGGTAGCGACCGACTCATGACGATACAGTTTGAAAATATGTTTGAGAATTGAAGATGGAAAATAAGTGATTTGGCAAATTCCCGTCCTTGTTGGACAATTACTGCACAAGGCAATTATAACAACAGCCTGGCTTTTTTTTTTTTTTTTAATTTGTTAGTCTTATTATTTTATCCATAGTTAAACTTGGACCAGTTACAACGATTGAATAATTCTGAATAGAAAACCAGAACAAACACACAGAGACTGACGCTCACCATCTTTCACGACAGCATGTTCCACACGGTTGCCTCTCGCTCAACTGAAACAAATACCCATTATGTTGCGTGAAAACATAACTTCTAGTTCCTAATGGCGACCCTTTGGACTGAGTGCAGAGCGATAAATAGACCATATTAAACTTTGACTTTTCCATGGCGCACGCCTTGCCCTAAACCCATTGGCCTCTTCCATCTGCACTGGGACGCTTCCAGACCGACAAAGCCAAAAGTTATGCCTTGGCATCATCATTCATTTTCATTGTTAAACCCCGGGAGTTACCGCTCGGAAAACATTGTTACCGGCGTTCACCCCTCTTGTATTTTCAGTTCACTCACAAATTAGCAATCGTTTTTCTATCGCAGGGCCCCAGGCGATGCACAACCTGCCATTGCGGGTGACCGGAGGGGTGGCAATAGCCCTGGCCTGATCGAAAATTTCCCCTCATCAAATCCGACGGCTAATTGCCGTTTTCATCGGTTATTCAATCAAATTACGCCCCTTGCCTCATTCATTGTCGCCCCATTTTTTTTCATCTCTCCTGCCTCAAGAGTCCCCACCCCTCCCAGCAGGGAGTTTCAATAGTGTAATCTGTACACGTTACTCTTAGCCCACCCCATTTCCTGTCCCCCGCCCACCCTCCTTCACCCTCGTAATTTTTTTGTTTGTTTTGTTTTGTTGCTGAATCCTTATCCGTGATTTGCAATAACTGCTCGAAGCCTTTTTGCCCCAAAACCCGAAAATTACTGCATAACGCATGCAATCCTCTTCAATTCTAACAGTGATAACACATGTTAGAGCTTTTCAGTTTTTTGTGGAAATTGTCAAATAACAAACCCGTATCGTAGGTAATAGGTCCTCATTTACGTTGTTTGTGAGGGCGGCCAAAAATACACAAAACTTGATGAAGTTTGCTGCCCGGAGTGCTGGTAACAATTTCATCTCTTGTCTGAAATTATTCCTCACTTTTTTTTTTTTTTTTGACTTTGGAATGATTTTTGGACCTGTTAGCGTGTCAGTCCGTGTGTTCGTTGGTCGGTTTTGATTACATGTCGTGAACAGGGAGAGAAATTTCCGAAAATGCACGAAACCAAAACTACGGCCAGTTAAAGCAAGGGTGTGGGTTAGTTTAATTGTCAAATTATTAAAGGCGCGACTTGGGATCGGTCCAGGTGACCTACATTGTTGTAGAACAGCAGGTTTTCCCTCAGGACATTTTACTTTCACTTAAGTATGACGTCACAGAAGTAGGTGTCCTTTTTTACTTTTGTTTCTTTTTTCTTTTCTTCGTTAGGCCCTCACTCCCTCTGTCAATCTCTCGGTTTTGATATTTTTCCAGCGGCGGCGCTTCTGCCTTACTGTTCTTTGTTAGTTATTTATCTGTTCATTTAGTTGTAAAGTATTTTTATAGATTTACTCCATTTTGTTGGTTTTTTTCGGTTTTTTTTTTTTCGCTCTTTGATCCTCCCCTCAACCTCCATGTGAACCCCCCAGTATGCTGAAATCCCTTTAATTTGTGAGTGGATCTGACGAATTCAGGCTTAATGTGAAAGACAAAATTCCCTAGAAAAACCCTTCCGGACGGGGGAACATTTTCTATGGAAATTGAGATTTGCTTACTATAGGAAAGGCTAACCATTTTTCTTGCATGCAGTTAAACTATTTTGCTTGAAATCATATTAGAAATATTTTTTTTTTTTTTTTTTTAAAGAGGTATAAAAATTTTGACCATAAGCCCAGTTTTGTCAGATCCACCCAGATTTAGCCAGCACTCACTCGGGCATCTGAACTCCCAGGGCCGGGTGTTGTCGGGGCTATTGTTTGCGCATTTGCACGTGATTTTGTTCAGTGTCAATCGGGCGGCGTAATGGCGTTTTGTTGACAGCGGAAACAACGATTAGCTCAGAGGGGAATAAATTACAGGTTATGATGAAGGCTTGATTTTGTAATTTGTGACGGGGAAAATGTATACGAAACAAACAAACCAAAAAAAGTTGGGGGGGGGGGGGGAGGAGGAGGAGGAGGAGTGAAGCCATCAAAGTTTGACTGATTTCCGAGGTCAAGTTGCCCCAATGTATCAAATGCCAGGGTTCACTTTCCTTTCCCACCCGCTCACCATTTTTCTTTCTCTTTTTTTTTCTATGTTTTTTTTTGTTGTTTTGTTTTGTTTCTGTTTGCCGACCGATCTGTGTTTTAGTGTCATTTTTGTGTCGACCCCACTCGACAGCTACCACCCCTTATTCGACTCTGAAAAAGAGAGCAGTTACTTTAGTTTTGGATGAAGATTAGCGAGTGTGACCAAAAAAAAAAAAAAAAATTTGGCTGCCTGGATTATCACTATAAAACTTGCATTGATAGGAAACGTAACCGTAAGGAAGGTTTCCTTGGCCATTTTCCCGGATGTTTTATGAAGCAGGTCACGAACACTTTGGCCGTAGAAACAATTGGCAGAGTTTATAAGAAAAAATATAGAGCTTAGATGATAATAAGTTAGATAGTTAGAAGGTGTCCGAACTGCTGAATGTCATTCATTCTGTTTGCACAATTTTTTGTTCTTTTATGTGTCCATTTCTGTCGGCCAGTCGTTTGTGTAATTTGTCTGCATCACAACC
This sequence comes from Onchidella celtica, assembly GCA_963931925.1. Classification (NCBI taxonomy): domain Eukaryota; kingdom Metazoa; phylum Mollusca; class Gastropoda; order Systellommatophora; family Onchidiidae; genus Onchidella; species Onchidella celtica. Next base: position 39,724,683 of record OZ007570.1, on the reverse strand, counting down.
CGTTAGATCATTTGCCGCCTTTTCACTTTCTGCATTAAAAAAATAATTAAAAAAAAAATATTTTTTTGGCTGTAGCGGACACATTAGGCGAGGACTGACTAGTGAACACTACCAAGGTCAGTATTTTCTCTGTCCGGCTTTGTAAGTGTGCAACGGTTCCTTAACGACGGCCTTCTTTTCCCCTGTCGGGCGCTTTGATCTCTCTGTGACGTCAACTATTCTGTATCTATAATATTGCATCATTGAGATGTTTCAACCTCTCTTTTTCATACCAAAGACTTTTTTAAATGCTAATTTTTTCACTCTCGTGGCAGCTTTAGGGTGCTTACAGAGAGAACGCTTGACGCTTGAGAAAGCGAGCGCGTGCAGACAAGCGCTTGTAATGTTTCTCATATTTCTCTAGTACCATTCAGAAACAAAGCTTGTTCTTTAGCGCTTGCAGTCTGTCGCGACGCTTGTAAAGCGTAAAGAATTGTTTGTTAATTCTTTCTCGCGTTTAAAGCGGCAAGGGTGTCTCTTCCGCAGAGAAGTTGGGCCTTTTTAAAAAAATAAATAAATTATGTGTACAGTGTACAGTAGTTTATTGAAGGGGTTAAGCTATGTTGTCTGCAGAGAAGTCAGGCTTAGTGTGTAGCGCACAGTAGTTTATTATAACCTCAACAATTACAAATGGACGTCGAATCGCTCATCACAGCAGCGCTAAGATTAAGAATAAAGAATGAAAAGAAAAAAAAAACTTCAATACTTGATAACACAGTGCCTGCATTACATTTTTTTGAAAAACTGTTTGAAAGTGAAGCTTGACTAGCGTGATGACAAGGCGTTCCTCTGCCATAATGGTTTGATGCCAATTGCACCAGGTCTTAATTATTTTAGGTTCTATTTTTCCCAAGATGTAATAAAATGTGTCGAGACTCATTCTCATGTATGAATGAAATTGATTGGGGTGGTTTTTCAATCGAGGAAACAGGTGATGATATTCACCTTCTTGTCTTCGTTTCTGATGAATTTCATGAACAGCTATTCTTTTTCGTTTTCCAAGGATAAGTATAGGTAAAACACTGTCCAGCAATAATAATTCGTCATCAGACGAAGCCGCCATGGCGCCAAATCAACTCTCATTTTCAGATGGCGTCCAAAGCAAGCGCTAGCGACAAGCGTTATCTGTGTGCCCCTCAATATTCAACAAGCGCTTTTTAACAGGTGCTTACTTTCAAGCGTTCGCTTTCTCAAGCGTCAAGCGTTGTCTCTGTAGGCACCCTTTTTACACTCGTACCAACTTATGGCACGAACCTACAGCAGATTAATATTATGTCGGGTGGGAAGTCATAAGTTTGAGGATCTTACCATTGCAGCCAAATTCTGTTTGGGAGTACAACATCCCGATTCACATTTTTGTCTCCGTCATTTGATAAAATAACTAGAAATTTACGAGGCCTGATTTTGATTGGTTCGCAGTGACCACCGAAGTTTAGGACCCTCTTTGCAGTCGAGCTCAGCATTATGACCAAACATTCCGGTGTTGTAAAAGGCGATCTATGCACTGGGACACGGGAAGTGTCTTCTTCACGTCCGTCCCATTAAAGACAGTGTTTATGGTCATGGTTAGAGTCTTAGCCTGGCCCACAGGACCATTTTTCTGTGGCCTGATTGACTTTGTCTTGGCACCGGGGCACAAGGATGTGTTCAGTTTCGAAGATGGCAGAGTCACAACAGTCACAGGTGGAACAGTGGCCCGCTGACCAAACATCCGAGACGGCGGAACTGTGAATAATCTAGCCCAGCCAGCTTTATAAGACAACGGCCGCAAAGGAAATGCGCTACTTCAATATCATTGCTCAATAAGGAGTGATTGTGTAACCTATATGAACTGATTTAGTCCAACAAATTTTAATCATGGACTGTGGTGTATGCAAAGAGCAAAAGCTAGACAACTGTGTAAATTGGATGGGGTCTTTTAGACTCCTTTCTTCCTCCCAAAAGGTACTCGATCACAACTGCTGTCGCCTTATTTCATAATCCAGACATGTTTAGCTTTCCAAAAATCCACGTGGCAGTTTGCCTTTAAGTGTGAACCTTTTTTTTTTTTTTTAACCCCTTTTGCCCCATCCAGCTGATACACTTACGTATGTGGACATCTCTGCGAAATCTGGGAGATTTGAGAACCATAGTGGATCATGCAACCATGAGCAATATCGGCTTGAATATTTAACATGAAAAACAAAGGATTTGAAGAAGTCTTAGATCATGCGGTATTGTCAAATCACATTTTGGCTGACCCTTCACTTTACATTTCCTTCAGTTTAAGGTGCCGACTTAATACCCCAGCCATAAGATCAGTTCAAGAACAAGGCAGTGGCATTTCAAAGACAAGAGTAGACATATCACAAGAAAAAAACAACAACAAAAACGAACAAATACCGGTGACATTGACAATGTATGCATGTCCTAATTAGAAAAAGGTACAGGGAGAAAACAGAGATCCTTTTTAAATCCGCTGATCACGCCCTAGTATGTCAGTGAGATAAAATCAATGACGGCACATGTATTGACCGTGTACTGTGCCAAATGGATAGGAACGGGTATGTTGGGAGTTTGAGTTTTGACTTTGGAGGAAGCCCGTGGACCCGATAACAGACGGTCACGTTGTGCAGGGAAGAAGCAAAGGCGATAGAAAGAATAAAACAGAACTATAGGACAGAAGGAGGCCCTACCAGAAGCGCCCACCAACCACCCGCGGTATCTTGGGAACTTCTTATGATGCCAAGGGAACGAAATTCTTGACAATGGTAACTACATACCCTGGCCGTTCAGGGCAAACAGCGTCATTTCATGGTATGTATCTCATAACGAATCTAGAAAATTACAATGGATCTTTTGAGCATTGTTTAGGTAAGGCTGAGCTTGTGGAATTTGCTAGTCTCGCTAAAATTGACAGAATATTTATTCTCCCGGGAGGAGCTGAAGCACTTGGCATACCACATCTAGCAAGAATCCTTTTCCTTTTAGAAATTTCCAGTCAGTTAAAACTTAAAAAAAATTTTTTTTCGAAATCATGAATTTTATCATTTAGTCTTGGCAAAATCTGAGATGGACATCCAGAATATATAATATGTTACTGTCATTGTTAATTCATTCGAAAATATTAGGCAACACGGTTGGTTATAATTTTGTAAAAGAGTTAAACATGCAGTCAGACACATACAATTCTTTTTAAGTTGTACTAAACTTAACGCCCGGCATACTTCTATGAAAAATAATGGAGACATTCAAAGGCAATATTAATTACATACACGTTTCTTAATCAAGAAAATGTAGGACCATGAGCTATTATGTACGACAAGAAAATGAACCGGAGATGACAGCACAACTATACTACAGTGAGGTTGAACGCATCCCCAGAACCTGATCAAGCGCCACCGGTGGTCTCCACCACTGAATGATCGCCCTTCGTTTCATTGTGTGCGTTTGATTACTGCCCATCTCATGTCCGAGACTAATCCAGAGTGTTAATCTATGCATTGTTTGACTCTAATCTTCGTGGGAAAAGAAATGTCTGCCTGTCCACATGACAAATTTAGTCAACTGTCATTTATATCACTACCCCCTGCCTATAGGGTGTTTGACGGCTGGCATAGTAACGGAGGTGCGGATAGTGGAGAATAAACTGTTTAAGACTGAAATGACCACGTATATCAATTCTCTCATTGTCATGATTCGGATGTTGTTAAAACTCACGCAGAGAGTGAGTTTTTTTTTTTTCCAGGGCCATGAGAAATTGGCTGGTGGCCTTGAACGGTCCTCGCGAATTATAGTTGGTGAGTAAATAAATGTAAAGTTAAACTGTTAGATGTACGCTTGTCGGTTTTAATGTTCGTGATTAATAAGTAATGGAGTAGGGGTGAAACAAGGTGGGGATAGTTGACATTGTTAAGTATGACTAGACAAGTTTTTGCACGTTAACTGGCTGGTAGAATAGTGCAGACGTATTACTACAATTAAAATGGTGGGAGGTTTCGACCTATGAGATAGCTGAACTAATTGGGCCAGCGGACTAGCACGCTGGGTAGTTAGATAGTATAAAACATCGTGTAACGTTCAGATTTGGTGAATACAGACGAGCAGAAGCATCGTGTCGTGAAGTATCTCCGGTTGACCAGTACCTGAACTGTGTGCTTTGAAGACAAGAAGTCCTTGCTAACGGACTGACTGAGCTCTAGAAAGAAAGGTCTGAGTGGGCTGACCTTTGAAAGCCCACGCTGCGCTATATTGATGTTCGCGCCTACCAGTAGGCGTGAGCAATGGTAATATATCTTATTTGTTCAAGCATAATAGAGATCGGAGATAGAGAGAGAACTACAGCCTCATAGGAAGACTAAGGAAACCCCAGCTGGCACTCGACCACGAGTGTCCTGTATCATAGATCTATTGCCATAGTATGATTGGAATAATATAGCACATTGTTGATGAATTGAATAGTGATTGTGCATAAAATATAGTCTTTTGGCAACTGCTTAAATTACCTACAAGCCGAAGAGTGCTTCTGTAGGCTTTGAACATACTGGGCTCTCCTAACACTCAAGCCCATATGATTTAGGGAGAGTTTGCCTGGCGACTGGCCAGTGGCGACTCAACTGTCACTTTAAATTGATATCTAGTTTCGTATAATATACCTATTTGCTATTGATTGCAGTACCTCCATAGTTACATGAATATCATTGGTTAAGTTATTAATTAGAGTTTTTTTGGTTTGAATATATACCCCTATTGTCTTTTGTTTTGTTATTAATATTTATGTAAACTATGGCCTGACCGGCCTGACATATATACGCTCTAGTTATTTAATACTTTTCTTGTGTGGTTGTGTCCGAGTGTGAGTTAGCTGCCTCTCGTGCAGTCGTAACATCCCCAAGACCCTAACTCTGCTCGTGACACTCATCACCCCCTCCCTCCCACGGGGGAAACAGCCAGTAGCCAATCAGATCGAAGTGTCAAAAGTTTATATAGAATAGTTCGCTTGCACTCAATCACTCTCATTCTTCTTTTTGTATTTGTGGAAAATTGAAATGTGTGAGGAAAGAAACATAGGCATTTTGCAAAGCCTAACGTTGGTAACAAATATTTCAAACAGTGTGCAATGAATTCTAAAGAAATCTGAATTCCAAAAGAAGACAGGGCTTTCAGTTAAATGTTCTAGTAGTCTCCATGTTTGATTTTTTCCAGCGTTCTTTTTCAGTCCTGAAAAAAAAAGAGAAAAGGTGATACTAAATAAAAGCTTTTCTTTTGGAACCTCTTGTATTGCTGTGTAACTGACCTTTTAACTGACTTTGTAACTGACTTTGTAACTGACTTTGGATTTCCTAAATTTCCACACTTCTGTTATCGAAAGCTGCCATGGCTGTCAGAGACGGACAAAGGCGACCCCTTCAGGCTTCCGTTCTTGCAACAACTGACACTAGGATGTAGGTGTAGGAGACTGCCATGGAAATTGGAATTTATACCCTTGCCAATAAAGCACGGGATCAATTTTTTTTTTTGTTTCTGCGCAAACATCGGTCATGTTGCAGGACTTTCAACCGAAAATAATTATCATCGAGTTTTTGACACACATTATTGTATGTGCCTTTTTGGCCTTGTCGAGAAAATGAGGATTGAAGTTTGGTCGGCAAAAGGGCTAAAACACATACAGCATTACGTCGTAAACACATATCTTGAAAAGTTTTTAACCAATTCGTGTTTAGAATGACACCTATAAATAATGAAATTAGGGGTGAGAGAACTACTTTCATGGCAAAACCTCAAACTCGGCAAAATGTCACATACAACAATATGGCAAATACTCCTAGATTTACATCGGTTGTGTTGAAAGTGAAGGACGTGTAGCCGAGTAACAGTATCTCATGCGAAGAAACAAACAAACAAAAGAAGCAGCTGTGTTTTAGGAGATATACTGTATTTTTTGTTCTCACTCATTCGGGTTTAATTCAGTCGAATTAATGGCCTGCGCATGCCATGCATCCTGACATTTAAAGTCAAATTATTACGTATCTGAGCCTTCCAATTACAATGTCTTTTCTACGGAAATGTCGGGATTGAACGATCAGCCCAGCATTTAGCACCACGACCTGTATTAAAATAGTAATATGACTGAAAAATTACCCACCAAATAAATTACTGGCAAGGAAGCTGATGAAGGTGTATACTCCAATCAGAGACACATTACTGTATGTATTGGTAAAGCACAGTGATTCTCCAACGGCAGACAGTTAGCTCTAACGGGAGGGGGGGGGGGGATTTCAAATCTAAGAGGAGAAATTTTAGCCAGGGAAAGAATTAGGGAAGAATTACAGACAGAGGAGGAACTCCAAACTGGGAAAGGATTTACATCGAGGGTTGACAACCAGAATGTTTTATGTCCAAAATAGTCAAATCGAGGAAAACGCCTTTGAAATTTGTAAATTTAACGAAAATTCAAATAATTGCAATAACTTCAAAACGTTCACATGAATAGTTTTATTGAGTTATGAAACAAAGTCACACACTTGGTGTCGTGGATCGATATGTACAGGTATTTAAGAGCAATGAATAAAATTGGACATAACACATTCTGGTTGATAATCCTCGATATACAGTGTATGCAAAAATTATATGTAGTATTGAAATAAATTTTTTCTTTTTTCTTTTATTACAATTATAAGTTTCATAAACCGTTTCAGCAATTACCACTGTAAAAGTGTGACGATGAGAAACATTTCAGATGACAGTTCAAAATAGAGGAAATTAAAGTTGGGTTGGCATGGGGAGGACTGTGGCGTGAGACTCTGAGAACCTCTGATATGGCGGATTGTTTGATTCAGAAATGTTCAATGGCAGATTTCTCACCCAACTTCACCTTTGACATTTTACCTGTTGTGTCTTTGCTGTGAAGCAATTATTATTGTATAAAATCGAATGGGACTGTTTACGGTAAAACTGCAATTTCGTTCCCTCCTGAGTTTCAGAATTGAATTCCAGTGCTTTCTCTTGTTTTGTTCATTTGTTTGTTTATTTGTTTTTCAGATCAAGTTTAAAAAAGAAAGAACAAAATGTCTGAAATAACTGATGATACTTTAACGTTGTACTAATGAAATTATAATAATAATAAATTTAAAAAATGATATTGACAAGTTGAAGCTGGTGAAGAAAAGGCTGTTGTTAGAGGCTGTGGTATTTGGGGGGCACGGTGGTCTGGAGCAGGGGTCACCAAACTTTTTTTCACAGAGGGCCGGATAACTGACCGACTTACAAGAGTGGTCCGCATAAGCAATTGTCCATCCCGTCGCTCTAGATATCCCTGGTTTTATCAAACAAAATCAAGTACCATGGCGGGCCGGATGAACTGACGTCGCGGGCCGTAGTTTGGTGACCCCTGCTCTAGAGGCAAGGTGCACTCTTCTCATGCCAACGTTACCGGTTCGAATCCCGATTATCGGTGCAGGCATGTTGGGATTTTTCTCCTATTTTCCCTTCCCTGATCCTATGGTAGGTAGGATCGAGCACCTAGTCTTCCCGGATAAGGACGAAAAAACTCGGAGGGCCCGTGTGCAAGTTGCGCACGTTAAAGATACCTCGACAGTTGGAAATAGAGAAGAACAGAACAGACCGCTGCCCGGGCAAAGTTAAATAAAATTTATCCATACCACTTCCTTACTTGTCCCCCCCCCCCCCCCTCCACCAAAATAACAAAACAAAAAAACGCCGACCAGCGCTGCACTGTGGTGACGACGTGTCTGCTTCAGTTGTAACTGGGCTGCCATGACACTAAGGCAAATTTCTCAAATGGGATTAAAGTAGTATGCAACAATAACAACAACAACAAAAATTACATGACAATCTTTAGCTGACCAGTGACCACAAGTAAGGATTTTGTGTATTGAGCTTTGAAGTTAGACTATGATCCCCAAGCAACAGCAGTAGAGAAAATCATTAATCATTAAGATACTCAAAACAAATTTTGAATGCCGGAGCTTTATCAAGCTCTAAAAAAAGAAGAAAGAGAAAAAGAACTTAGGACAGTTTTTAAAAAGACCTACCGCCGCTCATACAGCTTGAACCAGCTCGATAGTTTAAAGTTGCCATCTTTTCGTTTTCAAATCAATCGGCATTAAGTGATGACATATTGGGCTCATGCGTTCGTGGAAATGATAGGATCGGAGGTGATCAGTCAGCGACACAAAGCAAACTCAAAAAAAAGCAAACTTCCTCACCATTTCAAGTCTTCAGATCTGAAAACAACAACGACAACAACAAAACCTTCTGCAGGTGGAAAGGAAGGCACACGTAAAGTTTCGGGCAAATCGGAGCTTTATGAGCGGTGATAGGCCCTGTTAAAAATAGGGCGAGTTTTTTTTGTTTTTTGTTTTTAATTACATAGATAAGGTCATTGCATGTAATGGATAAAACTATAAATTACATTCACCACCGGCTGTCACCCCGAGGGACTACTCACATTTGGACACTGCTCGTAGCGCATGATGAGACATGCACATCTATCTTATTCAAAGCAACTAGTGCAGGCGTAGGAGGTCATGTTGCGAAATTACGTTATTCACTGTATATCATTCCTCTTGTTTTTATTGTTATTTTTATTATTTCGTTAATTACAAGTACCACTTTTAATAATAATAGTAATATCAATTCATTTCCCAAAGCTGTAGCAGCGATTTCAAATCACGAACTTTATAGGTGAGAACTGATAGATAAAAATCACTTTATTATTCGGTGAGGGAAATTCTCTTTCACGAAGTGTTTGAGACCACATACATGGAAAACACACCATTTCCATTATTAATTTTCATTATTTCATGAATTACAAGTAATATTTTTACCAAATTACGACAGCGTCAAACTTCACCTACATAATTATGTGAGTGCAGCCAGTCTCCTCAAAGCGCGGAGCGTATTATATTGCAGAACTGCACACTCTTCTCAGCACTGCCAGAAACGTATTGGCCCCAACCCACCGACCTGAATATCAAACTTTATGGTGCTCTGCCAGAACTGCAGAAAGCCGTAGATTTTCTTAAGAGAACAAATCTGCAGATTTAGATTGGTGAACGAAAGAAGAAGAATCTTGCCGCTACCAGTACTGTGAAGCACTATAACTATTACGCTACACTAAGACTTCAGCAGCCAGGCCACTAGGTACTGTATTCCAGAGAACCACAGAGAAGCTCTGAAGTCGCGGAAGGGCTTGGAACAAAGTTAAATAAAGGGGAAAAAAAAGAGGGTTCTAAAAAAAAGGCAGTTTATCCTTCGCATTTTTTATTCATTGTAGCTTTTCTCTATCCTTTCTCGGAGGGCGGGGCTTTGTCACTTGGTTTTTGTGTGTGCGGGTGGACGGGTAAGGCGCTTCTTGTAAGGTTTCCTTATGTTCGATCATCCTGCTGCATTCTGTTTATCGTCTTGCTTCTCCCTAGCACAATATGGCAGTTATCGTCAAAAATTGGCAAAAAGTTGTTGGTGGCAAAGTCTCCATTGTTTTTATCTGTTCAATTTTTCCTTTGTTTCCCCTGTTGTTCTTTTCTCTTTTTTTTTTTTTCCCCTTGAAGAAGATTTTTCCCGAAATATCCACATTTTCTGTCTTCCCTTTTAGTTTGCGTTTCATTGTATCGTTTGGGTATTATTTCTTACGCGTACGCGAGGCTTTGCTACATACAACTTTTTCTTCTTGCCAGTTTATCTCTCTGCTTTAAGCCTTGCTGCGACCCCACAGTTTTTCTGTGGTTTTTATAATATTTCGTCTGTTGTGGCAGTTATCGAGTGGACATACTTTCTGCGAACTCAGACTCATCAACTGTCCTTTTTTGCCATTATTTTAACTTTATACCACTACCGTGTATTTCTGATAGTTGTTGCTACTGCTGCTGCTCCTACACTGCTAATTTTCCTGGAGCTACAATGAAAAATAATTATATTTGCTATTTGCTCTTCTACCAGAATTACAGATACTGCTACTGCCGCTATTTGAACAATTAGTTCTTCACTCACAGGAAGTGCAACAGTACATCAAAACACTTGCTATTAGCATTCGACTCATCTGTCATTATTTTGTTTGCCAATGTGATTTCCAGGTCGGAAGTGGTCGTAATCGCACTTTATTTAAAATGAATAGGTCATAATCGAAGACCAGCTGAACGACTGTTGTAATAGTACTGCGTTCGGAGTGTGAAATTAAATTCACAGTGTGTCGAGAAGATTATGATTTAATTAAAAATTGTCATGGCAGTGATGCGGGTTTGTTGTTGTTCTTGTGTAAGTATTCAGTTTTCTCATGGCTCGTGTCTCAGTGAAAACATAAAGTATTGATAATGCAAAGTGTTGATGTGGGGCAACATTACTTGAGCAGACCCCCCCCCCTCCCCTTCTCTGCGGCGACATACACGCGCACATAGAGATAGAAATCATACATCCGTACATACAGTAAAGAAGGACTTCGTTGCATTTGACCAAAGTCATTATGACATGTCTGAAAGTGATGCCCCTCTTCCCAAGCAATGAAAAGCCAAAATCCGCCAGTTCGTTGGTCAGTTTGCGTTATAATACTAATAATCTTTTTCATTTTACCCGCCTATAAGAGCTGCCCCCCCCCTCCCCTCTCCCTTCCCGAGCAGAGGAAAGTCAAAATTTGCTAGTTCGTTGGTCAGTCGTATGCGCCGTAAAAATCCCCCTCATTTTGCCAAAGTCAACGTGACATGTCTATAGGTAGTGTCCCCTTCCCAAGCAAAAGAAGGCAGAATTCGTCAAAACTTTCCCTCGTTCTTAGCTGTTACTATGTCACTTTCCATCTCCTCATTCCTAGTTTCTTCGGCCTTCATTGGTATTTTGGGCCTTCCTGCTTTCATCTTTTATTTCTCTAATGTTAACAAAATCAAAAGAAATAGATCTTTGAAAATATGATTTATATAACTAAAATATTTATGGCTCACCTGGTGGAAATGACGCGGTTTGGGGCAAAGAAAGTCCAGCCTCAGCCATGTTGATAAAATCCTGGCAGTTGCTCTGTGATTACTGTATTTCTCAAGCTGCAAGTCTCTGTAGGTCTCATTCAAAGACAATTCCAGTGTATCCTAGAAACGGCGGTTTCTGTATTGCGCTATGGTAAGCGTCATCTGTATGTTAATTCATGCAGGTTTCTGGGGTTTTCCCAGAAATGGCGCTTTGTCTGTTTAGCCGCCAGTCCCTGGCCAGGATATTTGGCCACTATCAGGAAAAGAACACGCCGGTTCTCAAAAACGCGTTTGCTTTGGCGAGGCTTTATTGTATCAGTGCAGCTGCCGTTTTGGATTTTCTGGCCTTAGGACGAATCTTTGGACGATACGGAGTCACCGCAACCTTTCAGCATTCCTCAAAGGCCAGAAGCGTGATCTACTATTGACTAGAAATGACCCCAGGTGACATCGGCATTGCCAGCAGTTGTCGGTGCTGAGTGAAGCAAGTTCTTCTGATGCCAGTAAAGACCTATTAAGACGGACTCAACTTTTCTAGTGATTCTTTGAAAATTTTGAGATTTCATTCAAAGGAGGACTTAGTTCATGGGAAGATACAGGAAGATGGCAGCGTTGAGAATCAGTTCTTAGAAAACTCGACCTGATATTGTTGAAGTCATCCCGTCTATGTGTTTCTCAACTATAACAAGTTTATCTTCTGGCAGTTCAACCAAAAAATTTTGGATTGTGAGGAAAAAGATACCCAATATATCAAGAAGATTTTACGATTACAGATTTGGCGTAAGTTAGCCGCCACGCTTCAGACAAGATGGAACTTTCCACCGGGCTTTCCAAGATAGTCTACACGGCCTGGGTTTGGCATCCTCTGAGGAAACAAAAAAACAAAAAAAAACATTGATTAATTAATTAATTTAGATCTACATTTTTGATATAGTGATACAGTGACATGGTCGAGGAACTCCGAGCAGCGCCTGGTAGTCGGCAGTGGGATACCGTTCAGATCTGTATTTGTGGTTTATTTGCACGTTATAGGAAGCAATTTAGCCGGCCAGATGGCCCTGGAATTAGAGCGCTTGGTGGAGTCGAGAGACGCCCCAGGTTCGAATCCTGCTTGGGGCGGGATCTAGTTCTACAAATTTCTGGCTGTGTTTTGCAAGCTATTCACTGGTGGGCAGTCCCAGCTTTGCCTTCAAAATAACGCTATTTGTGCAGGAAAAGGACGCACAACCCTACGGTTTGCATTAATACTTTGTTTATATATTTAGTATCTGGTTTGTTGGTAGCAGTCAAGACAGCAACTGCACACGCTGTATAACTTTGTGGGTATCACTGTAGCAGTGTTGCTTTCTTTTAAATTTGTTGTAGCTGGAACGCCCGCAGAACATACAGGAAAAAAGCAACCAGGGGGGAGCAATACATGTTATACTGACGACTGAGGTTGCACATGTACATTAAAGTTAGATATATTGAATAAAATGAGATCAGACAATCAACAAGCTTTGCACCAGCACGGTAAAAATCAAAGGTGAATGTTAGTGGAACTCGTGGATGAAGAGCGAGTGTAGCCGTGACAGGACGATAAGCTATTGAATATGAAGTGTGTGGGGATTCTTAATAAATCAGAAAACCTGGAATTCGGTATATTACGAGTTGCCACAAATACAGCAAGCACCCCACAACGAGAGACTTGACACTTGTGGGAGACGGGATTTGCTTCGATCTTTGGAAAAGTCAGGGGAAATAGCAGAGGTTTCCAATTCCGGAAATATTCGGTGGACCCAGATTTCCAGCCAACCTTTGTCATTTTGCCACAGGATTGTGCAAACTGAATTACTCTTTCATACTCCTCCCTCCCTCCTCTTTCAAAAGAATGACGCATAGCAGTGACATTGTGCCATGCCGTATACTATGTATTGTATCCTTACAAATTTAAACCAGTGTATGAAGTTATATCACAGAAAATTAACGGTGCTGGGTGATGATATGAAGTAAACAGACAATAGCCAAGCAGTATTTACCTTCAGTCGTGTTTGGCCTGAAATCGGGCTTTACCGTGCGTCAGTTCGCTAATCGGGTCCCGCACAGTTTATTGAAAAGAAGACGAATCGTTTAAGTCCTAAAGCGCATGGCAGTCTAAAACGAGGGGCATAGCTATTATAATAACATAATTGTGTATGTACATGGCATGACACTTTGTTAGAAAGTCTCTTTATGCATCTCTTACCCCTCGACAATCGTCCGTTGCAATAGAGAGTGTGTTCTCCAAGAAAATGATTGCAAATTTTCAGCTTTCCACCGAATTTTGTGTTTCCACCATCATCCCACATATTGGAATCTGCGAAGTCATATAATCGCGTTCTGCACGCCGTCCAATGCTGAATAATGGTGATCACCCATAACATTTTTCTAGGAATGGCAACTTCCGAGCGCAGCCCAGGACCTGTGGCAGGAAAACCTACTCTCAGCTTTGTGTGAGAAGGTGGCACATGAAATGTCATTACGGAAATCAGTTGGGTGGGAAAAGATGACAAAATTTGCTTTATTCCCACGCAATTTCATAGTTTGATTTTTTGATCAGCTGTTTCTCAACTATCCCCGCACATGTTCACACACACACACACACACACACACACACAAACGTGAAGTAAGCTAGTTGTCCATCCTTAGCTTATTCTTACACAAAATAATATTAAGGCTGACATTTCGCCAGAACTGGCTTTACCGATAGAGAGGACGAAACAAAGCCATAACAGCTCTATCAAAGGCCCACGTAGCCCGTTTCAACATTTCCTTCCGCTTCGTGCAACGCCTCTTCGCGCTTCCAGCCTTACCTGAAATAGCCGGACAACAGCCGACGCCGATGGTTTGTTTTCATTCAGAATTGACGAGAAAGGTAATTCTTACAGAAGGAGTTGTTTGGTGGACAGGCCACATGCAAAGCTATCCGGCCTCTATGCGTAGGCAAGATTTATGCCGCCGTATTGCGGATACCACCGCCTTTCCTTACCTGCCACGAAAACTCGAAAATGCACCAGCCCATCGATCTGAAACCTATCCCAAGAAAGATTCAAGACGATTCTATTGTAAGACGGGATATCGGGACATAGTGTTCACACATCTGTATTATCCTATCGCTTCACAACGTTATCCCACAGGATGATGGGTGATCGCCCAATTACAATAGTGTGGGAATAATTGGCTGAAGATCTTGGGGGTGGCCGACTCAAACATTTCACAAGTCTTTCACCATCTCCTCTGAGATCAAGGAAGTGTTATGGTATATTTCATGTATTGCTTTGTTTTATTGAGCAATCATCTTATTTGTTTTTATGCTCTACAGTAGCCACCTGTGTGATCAATAATTTAACCGAACCTTAATCAGATTTACTCTGGTTTACCAGCCTCCCGGACGCTAAAAATGGCACATTGCATTACTCGTGTGAGTAAAGCGCTTCTAATCCACAGAGTCGGACATTCGTCTGTCTTTGTGTACCAGATCTGCAGACTGATTCACTGGTAAGACGCCGCGTAAGTCCCGACAAAAAAACTAGTGATTCGTTTCATGTAATAATTTCTCTTAGTTTTGCAGAGACGCAGTCTTCGTTGTACGCATTCAGCAGATTGTAGTCATTCCTTGGACAAGTCCCAAAATGCCAAGGCCATGCACACACACCTTTTGGACAAGGACAGATCTCTTGTTACGCAGAAATATAAGCTCGCATATGAAGTCTTGTGATTAACTTATTTGTCACCTCTTTTTGATATTTGATAGTTTGCCATTCAGCGTAAATTTTGGGGATACGGAATGTAACTTGGTAGTTTTCTGAGTTATGGTGCGCATACCGAAAGTTACACTGGGCCGCAAACTGTCTCTTGTTCAAAGTCTGGAAAGCATTTTCACATACCTGGCATTTTAAAAATTACACAACGGGTTTACACTAATTTGGCTGAAAAATCCTTGCAATCCGATTTTTTTTTTATCATAATAAAATCATGAGCAAGATTGGACTGAGCATAAAATCAATAGTATAGAGCTCCAAACCTGATCGCCAGTTGCAGAATAGTCCAACTCTTAACCCTAACGCTGTCAGGAAAGAATTTCTGTGTCCCGCCGAAGGTGTTTGAACTGCAAGCTGCATCATACAAAATCAGTATCTGGGGCTGTTTTTGATTTTTCAACTGCAACAAAATATAAATTATATTTCTGGAAAGCTAATTGCATAGACCTCGGCAGCCCAACGATAAACAAAAGTGCCGATATGATTGGCTTACGACAGTCTATAGGGTTAAATTTGAGGGCTCTGCTTTTGGAAATAACAGAGGGGCAGGTTTATCAGTTTAACGAGCGTGTCTTTTCAAGTGCATTACAGACAGTACAAATCATTTACACCGTCAGAATCAGAATCGCTGCACTGCATTTTCATTGTGCAAGGCGATTATCCCAGGAAGTAGCGTCCAGACAGTAGTAAAATTCGGCATGATTGTGTCGACAGATTTGCTTTTAGAAATTAATCGGTTCTTCGTTTTTGTAAAGGAAGCCGAGCATCAATGGATAACTTGGTGCGTGGAAAACGGAAGTTGAACCTACTTAATAACATCATAAAAGTAAAAGTTCGCCGATCACAGTGGAAAAAGACGTACATTGTCATGCACTTTTCAGAAGCGGGAAAGGCATTACTATGGAGTATCCCACGAGGCACCGGGCTTCATATTGTTTGTCATTATTGTGATTACAGGAATCATCAGGGAAACAATTCTATGCCCCCAACAAAGATTTAGATAACAATATAGTTTTGAAGATCATGTGTCACAGCTAGATCTCGTTCACGAGGTTGTAATATTAATGTAGTCGGCTAGACCCACGTCACAGTGGCGCAAAAGGTGTTACTGTGGAGGATCCCAGAGGAAGGCGGCATCGATAATCATGATTGGCTAATGATTGCAGGAATCACAATGGCCAGTGTAAAATAATAGGATTCTCAAACAGAATTTTGCCTAACGGGTTCTAGGCTCGTTGAAGACACGCTAGTCTAGAGGCAAGGTACTCGCCTGTCATGCCGAAGATACCTGGTTCGATTCCCGGTCGGTGCAGGCCTGTTGGAAATTTGGGGGAATTTTCCTGTCTCTGATCCTATGGTAGGTAGGATCGAGCACCTAGTCTTCTCGGATAAAGACGAAAAACTCGGATGGCCTATGTGCATCTTGGCAATTTGGAAGCCGAGAAGAGCAGGCCTAACAAGGCTGTTGGCCCCAGGGCAAAATAAAAACAAGAACAATAACTAATCTATTCTCCCCCCCCCCCCCCGGATGTGACAAGTATACAATATACAAACTACAAATACAACAAAAAGCAAGAACAAGAACTAATCTATCCCCCCCCCCCCCCGGATCTGACAAGTATACAATATACAAACTACAAATACAACAAAAAGCAAGAACAAGAACTAATCTATCCCCCCCCCCCCCCGGATCTGACAAGTATACAATATACAAACTACAAATACAACAAAAAGCAAGAACAAGAACTAATCTATCCCCCCCCCCCCCGGATCTGACAAGTATACAATATACAAACTACAAATACAACAAAAAGCAAGAACAAGAACTAATCTATCCCCCCCCCCCCCCGGGATGTGACAAGTATACAATATACAAACTACAAATACAACAAAAAACAAGAACAAGAACTAATCTATCCCCCCCCCCCCCCGGGATGTGACAAGTATACAATATACAAACTACAAATACAACAAAAAACAAGAACAAGAACTAATCTATCCCCCCCCCCCCGGGATGTGACAAGTATACAATATACAAACTACAAATACAACAAAAAACAAGAACAAGAACTAATCTATCCCCCCCCCCCCCGGGATGTGACAAGTATACAATATACAAACTACAAATACAACAAAAAACAAGAACAAGAACTAATCTATCCCCCCCCCCCCGGGATGTGACAAGTATACAATATACAAAGTACAAATACAACAAAAAACAAGAACAAGAACTAATCTATCCCCCCCCCCGGGATGTGACAAGTATACAATATACAAACTACAAATACAACAAAAAACAAGAACAAGAACTAATCTATCCCCCCCCCCCCCCGGGATGTGACAAGTATACAATATACAAACTACAAATACAACAAAAAACAAGAACAAGAACTAATCTATCCCCCCCCCCCCCGGGATGTGACAAGTATACAATATACAAACTACAAATACAACAAAAAGCAAGAACAAGAACTAATCTATCCCCCCCCCCCCCCCGGGATGTGACAAGTATACAATATACAAACTACAAATACAACAAAAAGCAAGAACAAGAACTAATCTATCCCCCCCCCCCCCCGGGATGTGACAAGTATACAATATACAAACTACAAATACAACAAAAAGCAAGAACAAGGACTAATCTATCCCCCCCCCCCCCCGGGATGTGACAAGTATACAATATACAAACTACAAATACAACAAAAAACAAGAACAAGAACTAATCTATCCCCCCCCCCCCGGGATGTGACAAGTATACAATATACAAACTACAAATACAACAAAAAGCAAGAACAAGAACTAATCTATCCCCCCCCCCCCCCCCCCCCGGGATGTGACAAGTATACAATATACAAACTACAAATACAACAAAAAGCAAGAACAAGAACTAATCTATCCCCCCCCCCCCCCCCCCGGGATGTGACAAGTATACAATATACAAACTACAAATACAACAAAAAGCAAGAACAAGAACTAATCTATCCCCCCCCCGGGATGTGACAAGTATACAATATACAAACTACAAATACAACAAAAAGCAAGAACAAGAACTAATCTATCCCCCCCCCCGGGATGTGACAAGTATACAATATACAAACTACAAATACAACAAAAAACAAGAACAAGAACTAATCTATCCCCCCCCCCCCCCCCGGGATGTGACAAGTATACAATATACAAACTACAAATACAACAAAAAGCAAGAACAAGAACTAATCTATCCCCCCCCCCCCCGGATGTGACAAGTATACAATATACAAACTACAAATACAACAAAAAACAAGAACAAGAACTAATCTATCCCCCCCCCCCCCGGGATGTGACAAGTATACAATATACAAACTACAAATACAACAAAAAACAAGAACAAGAACTAATCTATCCCCCCCCCCCCCCCCCGGATGTGACAAGTATACAATATACAAACTACAAATACAACAAAAAGCAAGAACAAGAACTAATCTATCCCCCCCCCCCCCCGGATGTGACAAGTATACAATATACAAACTACAAATACAACAAAAAACAAGAACAAGAACTAATCTATCCCCCCCCCCCCCCCGGATGTGACAAGTATACAATATACAAACTACAAATACAACAAAAAGCAAGAACAAGAACTAATCTATCCCCCCCCCCGGATGTGACAAGTATACAATATACAAACTACAAATACAACAAAAAACAAGAACAAGAACTAATCTATCCCCCCCCCCCCCCGGATGTGACAAGTATACAATATACAAACTACAAATACAACAAAAAGCAAGAACAAGAACTAATCTATCCCCCCCCCCCGGATGTGACAAGTATACAATATACAAACTACAAATACAACAAAAAGCAAGAACAAGAACTAATCTATCCCCCCCCCCCCGGGATGTGACAAGTATACAATATACAAACTACAAATACAACAAAAAGCAAGAACAAGAACTAATCTATCCCCCCCCCCCCCCGGATGTGACAAGTATACAATATACAAACTACAAATACAACAAAAAGCAAGAACAAGAACTAATCTATCCCCCCCCCCCGGGATGTGACAAGTATACAATATACAAACTACAAATACAACAAAAAGCAAGAACAAGAACTAATCTATCCCCCCCCCCGGGATGTGACAAGTATACAATATACAAACTACAAATACAACAAAAAGCAAGAACAAGAACTAATCTATCCCCCCCCCCCCCCGGGATGTGACAAGTATACAATATACAAACTACAAATACAACAAAAAGCAAGAACAAGAACTAATCTATCCCCCCCCCCCCCCCGGATGTGACAAGTATACAATATACAAACTACAAATACAACAAAAAGCAAGAACAAGAACTAATCTATCCCCCCCCCCCCCGGGATGTGACAAGTATACAATATACAAACTACAAATACAACAAAAAGCAAGAACAAGAACTAATCTATCCCCCCCCCCCCCCCCGGATGTGACAAGTATACAATATACAAACTACAAATACAACAAAAAGCAAGAACAAGAACTAATCTATCCCCCCCCCCCCCGGGATGTGACAAGTATACAATATACAAACTACAAATACAACAAAAAGCAAGAACAAGAACTAATCTATCCCCCCCCCCCCCCCGGGATGTGACAAGTATACAATATACAAACTACAAATACAACAAAAAGCAAGAACAAGAACTAATCTATCCCCCCCCCGGGATGTGACAAGTATACAATATACAAACTACAAATACAACAAAAAGCAAGAACAAGAACTAATCTATCCCCCCCCCCCGGGATGTGACAAGTATACAATATACAAACTACAAATACAACAAAAAGCAAGAACAAGAACTAATCTATCCCCCCCCCCGGGATGTGACAAGTATACAATATACAAACTACAAATACAACAAAAAGCAAGAACAAGAACTAATCTATCCCCCCCCCGGGATGTGACAAGTATACAATATACAAACTACAAATACAACAAAAAGCAAGAACAAGAACTAATCTATCCCCCCCCCCGGGATGTGACAAGTATACAATATACAAACTACAAATACAACAAAAAGCAAGAACAAGAACTAATCTATCCCCCCCCCCGGGATGTGACAAGTATACAATATACAAACTACAAATACAACAAAAAGCAAGAACAAGAACTAATCTATCCCCCCCCCCGGGATGTGACAAGTATACAATATACAAACTACAAATACAACAAAAAGCAAGAACAAGAACTAATCTATCCCCCCCCCCGGGATGTGACAAGTATACAATATACAAACTACAAATACAACAAAAAGCAAGAACAAGAACTAATCTATCCCCCCCCCCCCCCCCCGGATGTGACAAGTATACAATATACAAACTACAAATACAACAAAAAGCAAGAACAAGAAAAGAAAAAACAAGAAAAAGACGAGTACAGGGTGCAAATGCCGAGGGCAGAGATCCGGCCTGAAACCTCAGAACAACAAAGAAGGTGCTAGACTCTAGACTCTTTGGAGATTATAAGTTATACATGTATAAAAGTAATTTTTACCCTCCACTTTGTAACTTTACCTGCCACTGAAGAAATGACTGAAGTTTGAGTTTTGGGTTTTTACGGCGTCATAGCCGCCACTTTGCCCCTTTCACAATCTATTTTGGTATTTCATTCATGTTTAGTATATAGATCTAGAGTTTCATCAATTTAAATTGATAGAACTAAATCGTTCCAAGTGAAAAGCAGTAGAGGGTGAAGCACATCGATCCTGAATTCAGTCTATGGCGGAGCTGTTGGTGACTGTGAATGTATTGTGGATGGAAAACAAACTCATACAGACACGGTCATAATTGTCTTTTGTCAGGAAAGTGCCAGGGAACGTTTCAGTAACACAAATCCAGACAAATGTCGAAAAGGCTCGGGCTCAGACAGTACATTGTAGTTTGAGCCATTCTAGTTACATTATCTTATACCTGTTAATTAAAATTTGCATTTTTATTTGTATTATTCGCTAAATCCCACTCACTGGCAAGCGCAACATCATAGCACCGAGGTTTTACGAAATGAGCTACTTTACGCAGCAGCCAAAGCAGCAACAGCTCAGTTTTGACGAAAATGGACAGGGTACTTGAACGAAGCATTTAGTGGCATTATGGAATAAAATAAAATCAGAAAAGAATTCACAAAACAAAATCCATGCTTTATGGACAGACATTTTGAAGTAAAAATCTGAAAGTCACCACCCCCTCCCCCCCCCCCTCCCAATACCTGAAAAACTGTTTCCCACAAAAAACAAGCAAGCGACATTGGGGACACGGTGGTCCAGAGGCAAAGTGCTGGCCTCTCATGCCAAAGGTACCAGGTTCGATTCCCAGTCGGTCCAGGCATGTTGGAATTTTTCTTTTTTTTCGGGGGGAAAAATTCCTGTCCCTTGCTCCTATAGTAGACAGGATCGGGCACCTAGTCTTTTCGGATAAGAACGAAAAGCTCGGAGGGCCAGTGTGCACTTTGCTCACGTTAAAGATATACATTGGCAGTTCAGAGTCGAGAAGAGCATGCCGAACAAGGCTGCTGCCCGGGCAAATTGCTAAAAAACTCATTCCTACCACAAAAACACACTGAAACAACAACAAGAGAAATAAAAAGAAGAAAAAAGGAGGTGTAAATGCCAAGCTCGGACCTCCTGAAATAAAGACCTAAACACGGCAAGCGACATATTGAATTTACACAATGATAATTTTCAGAAATTTTGCAGAAGCCACAACTGAAACCGGAGCGAATGATGAGCAAAACTATGAACGTCACAAAAGATATACCATGATACATAAAAGTATACAAAACAAATAAATCAAGTATGGACATAATTTAATTGCAATTAAAAGCTAATGGAAACCGCCTTCAACAGGCAAATGTTCAGAAAATTAATTACAGTTCACGAGAAGACTGAGGAAAAACAACAACAACAACAAAAAATGACAATTTAAGTGCTAGACAAAATAATTGGAAGACAAATTGGCGAGAGGCTGTTTGTTATGGAAGATACGTTTTGCTGAAATTACAGACGAGTGCACAGAATGCGTATCGGGTTGCAGAAACTCGCTTCTCTAATCAATTGATGGCACACAAGTGCTCTTTAATACTGACTGGAGTGTCCTTGATCCAGAAAATCTTGCTATCGCAGCGCATTTTCAATTGTGCATTTTCTGTCGGGTTTTCAGGCCCACGAAGGAATGGACTAATAAAAAAAAAAATGTACCAAGGAAAGCGGCAAAAAAATGAAGGTCTCGATATTAAAATTTGTGAGTCGGCAATAAAAGGTGGAGAGTATTTGGGTCATGGCATCATGTCTGTGTATTGAATTTGTGATGTATTTGATATTGCATGCTTTTGTTGTTTGCATCGGTTCATTATGTGTGTGTATATGTTTGTGTATGTGGGCGAAGGGAACGGATGGAGAAAAACAGTGGCGGGGGAGGAGGAGGAGGAAGAGGAAGCGAGAAAGAGAGAGAGAAGTACCAAGTAACAATGGAAATCCAATGCATAAACCGAGGATATGAACATAAGTTGACTATCATGAGACGTGGATTCTTTAGTCAGTCAGCGTCCGCACGTACCACTGGAAGCAAAAAAGTGGTCGAAAGTTCTCGAAAATCTCAGGTTTTCTGTCAACCAGAAGAATTTTCTTTATCCTTAGGCACTAAAACAGCTGAACCCCCCACTGCTGCCATTCGCTATATCTAGATCGGAAACTGAAGTATATTGTATTACATGAGACGAGCAGAATGTCGTTGCTGCAAATTTTGGTCAAACACCACATTCATTACATCTTTAAAAAAAGTGGTTCAAAGTGTATATTTTCACAAGAAAATATCACCAATAAATTATCTTTCCATCAGAATTTCTAAACATACTTCAAACCACCGATTCCCTGTCTAATTTCACAAGTTACAGTGGGAAACATTTTTGTCCAAAATGACATTCGTGACCACGACCTTTCGTCACAGTCTCACAATGAATATTTGCAGATGTGTCTTCAAGGTTTGTCACTGCTACTCATTCATTGTTTTAGACTGTTGTTAGGGGGGACATGGTTTTTTTACATAGAAAGCTCTAACTAACAGTGGACACAACTCAATATTTTCTCTGTCTGGTTCTGCAATTAGGCTACGCCCCCCCCCCCCCACAGCATCCATTTCTAAATAGATACACAACCCTGCTACGATGCCAAACTACCTTGCCTGACGCCACTGCCGCTTTGCAAAATGTAACAGATGTCGGATAGTGACCTTGACCTGACAGATCAAGCGTTTCAGATTTCATTTTGTTTGTTGTAATTTTTAGATGTGGTGCCTATATTAAAAAAAAACAACAACAAAAGGCAATGCACTATTGTGAGACAAATTGTCACTCTGATAGCTTTGATTACATGAAAGAGATCTGATGGTCTGGAACCTTTGCGCCAGATTCGGGCTTGTGGCACATTGCCTTTACTAACTTATGTAATAATACAGCCAGCGTTTGTTGTTTTTTTTTCTTCCTTTCTGTAGAGAAAGTTTTGCGCTGAAACATCTGTGACCTGTATCTCATTTAGAGATGAGTGAGGAGATTGAAACTGGAGCCGAAGTGCTAAAATTTCATATTGGCTGTATTTGACCGTCTAGTGCCATCACTCCCTGTCACTCGGAGAGGAAATGGCATAGAATATCTGTGACATTATTTGCAGATCTATCGATTTCTAGATGGGAAACGTAAATGGTCAGACGGTGGAGTACTTTAAATTTGTTTCGAAATGCGTTATTTGTAAGGTTTCATCGTGTAGATAGCGGTTATAAGATTGAAATTCACAGTGATATGGGTCTTTGTTGCACGGGAAAAGTGTACATCGTTGTTGCATAGATATTTGTACATACCGTTATACCAGTCCATTCCAGTTCAGCAGCTGAACTGTTTGGGTGCGTCCTTGAATAATGGAAGTTGCCATTTTCAGTGGAAATGTGCAAGAATTTCAGTTCCACATTGATTGTGTGTAACTATTACACTGGAATCGATAGATTGCATTCCAGTACTGAAGGGCATTAGCCTCTCGTCAAATCGCGGTTGTTTTTAAACGATATGCATGTTATGCAAATTATGGAACTGTTGTACAAATAGAATCGAGTTTGATGTTCTTTTGCAAAAAAAGCAAATTGAAATTGTTTGCGGTAATGATTATAAAGGAGGCGTGGCAATCTGACACAGTTTATGTCACCACCAATTGTGCATTTCATTTACACTGTAAAGTCAACATAACCCACTCAAGATAATGTCTGTCGACCCTTTTGACCCTACTATATGGCTACCTTGATTTTCCCCAAATTAATTATGGTGGCGAATGTACCATCGGAAGGAAGGAGGCCTGTTTATTAAAGTGCATGAGATTGGAGGAACTTTTTAAAAAATCACTTGCAGTGCACAATTTTCTTAGGTCATTTTTCTGCGAAAGATATAACATTGGCCTTTGACACAATGCAGTTGGTGATCTCTTAAGCCCAGAGCACGGTTTGCTATATATTATTATAAACATCTCATTTATTACGACATTGTATTACGGGCGTACTTTTATTATTTGACTCGGACGACTTTGTACATAATTCCGCCGCCATGTCCACAATAAACGCTGCCACTGTCATTACTGCTCTGTAGTATATGGCCTTTAGCGTCTTTACAGACGGTCTTAGCAGCTAGAATATTCACTTTCACTTTGACTGACAGCTTCTCTCGTGGCTTATTCTACCAATGTTTGACCCGAGAGTGCGATGGCAGTGATTGCAGGTCAGTCTTTTGGGTTCACTTTGGCGAGTGTTTTCATTCCGCCTCTGTCGTTTTGTCAGGTATGTTTCTTTTGCCTTGAAGTCTATTGCGAGCGTGCCACTGCGCAATTTTTGTCTCCATCTGCTTCGATCATTTGCAAGGTTCTCCCATTCATTGGGGTCGATGTTGAATGCTTTCATCGTGACCTTGCAAGTGTCTTTGAATCGCAGATGTGGCCTACCTCTGGGTCGGTTGCCAGTAGCAAGTTCCCCGTAGAGAATTTGTCTGGGGATGCGATCATTTTCCATACGGTGGAAATGTCCCAGCCACCGCAGTCTTTTTTTGCCTAGGAGAGCCTGAGTTGATGGAATGTTGGCTCGGCTCAGAACTTCGATATTTGAGATCCTGTCTTGCCACTTGATCTTGAGAATTTTGCGTAGGCAGCGCAGGTGGAAGGAGTTGAGGGATCTTTCATGTTTGGAGTAGGTGGTCCATGTCTCTGAGCCATACAGCAGGGTGCTTAGGACGCAAGTTTGGTCCACGAGTACCTTTGTTTTGATGGTCAGCTTGCTATTGTTCCACACCCTTTTTGAGAGTTTGCCAAAAGCTGTGGCCGCCTTTCCTATTCTGGCATTTATTTCAGTTGTTATGTCTGTGCTACCACTGATGGTTGAGCCTAGATAGCAGAATTTTCCCACTTGCTCCAGAGGAGAGCCATTCAGCATGATTGGGTTGGGGTTTCTCAAGCCTTGTGTCAAAACTACAGTTTTTGAGACACTGATCTTTAGCATGAATTTGTCACAGGCTTTGGCAAGGCTATTGATGAGAGCCTGGAGCGTGGTTTCATCGTGGGCCACGATTGCAGCATCATCTGCGAAGAGGAGCTCTTGTAACATAATATGCTCTGTACGAGATTTTGCTTTTAGTCTGGCAACATTAAAAATGGAGCCGTCCACTCTGGTGTTAATAAGTACTCCACCTGAACATTGACCAAAGGCATTCTTGAGTAGGGCTGCAAAATATATACCAAATAAGGTAGGAGCAAGAACACATCCCTGCTTCACACCGCTGTTTACAGCAAATGAATTGGATGTGCAGCCCTCAAAGTTGACACATGCCCTCATGTCAGTGTGGAAGGATGCAATAAGTTTTAGCAATGTTGGTGGACAGCCTATGGATTTAAGGACTGCATACAGGCCAGATCGGCTTACGGTGTCGAAAGCCTTTGTTAGGTCCACAAAGCATGTTATAAGCGGCCTGTTTTGTTCTTTACATTTTTCTTGGATTTGCCGAAGTGCAAATATCATGTCAATAGTTGATCGTTTGCTTCGAAAGCCACATTGTGTTTCTGGTAAGACTTTTTCCGCCAGTTGTTGAAGGCGGCAGAGGATGACGCGAGCAAAAGCCTTTCCAGTAATGCTGAGGAGGGATATGCCTCGATAGTTGTTGCAGTCGCCTTTGTCTCCTTTATTCTTGTAAAGTGTGACAATTTTGGCGTCTCTCATATCATGTGGTATCACGCCTTCTTTCCAACACTGCAGTAACAGATTATACAGGTGTGGTAATAGTGGGCCTTTTAGGTCTTTTAATACCTCTGCAGGAATGTTGTCACTTCCTGTGGCTTTTCCAGCAGACAGGTGGTCGATTGCATTGGAAAGCTCGACTAAGGAAGGTTCAGCGTCAAGTTCGGCCAAGAAAAAGTTGTATGTAGCAAAGCTTCGCGTAAGAAATACATGTAATACCCAAACGATACAATGAAAGGTTAGTTTGCGTTTCATTGTATCGTTTAGGTATTCTTTCTTACGCGAGGCTTTGCTACATACAACGTTTTCTTTTTGCCAAATTTTGACATTGTGGAGCAGCAGATGCGCTCGGTTACCAGGTGATACGTAAAGAACAGGGCTGATAATAGAAGTGATAATGATACTAATGATAATGGATGTAATGATAATAATGATGGTTATGATGATGGTGATGATAACGACAACAACAACAGTAATAGTAATAATCATATTATAACGGAAGTATTTCGTCCAGTTTAATCACGAAAGGCTTTTTAACCGCTGATCCCTAAATTCTATAAAATATCAGATTACGCATAGAAAAAGGTACAGGTGTGCTTGCATATATTTCAAAGGGTCTCGATGTTCACTTATTTATAAATCTTTGGTTGATATTGAGCTACAACTGAGTTAAACAGAAGAAGGTGTTCCGACATTTTGAGCCGGAAAAAAGACGCATTTTCTTCGAATAGAATTAAAAAAGTATGACAGGAAATTTCGTTCTGCACCTCATATTTATAAATCTTTGGTTGATATTGAGCTACAACTGAGTTAAACAGAAGAAGGTGTTCCGACATTTTGAGCCGGAAAAAAGACGCATTTTCTTCGAATAGAATTAAAAAAGTATGACAGGAAATTTCGTTCTGCACCTCAATTTACACATTATGGGGCCTACAGACTAATAAAATACCCAGACTGGATGATACCATTGTGTGACGTCACAAAACAGCGAAAGGTCATGAACCATCCGCCATTTTAGGTTTACAGTAGCGACCGACGCTTCAGCATAGCTACAGTTTTGAATGATACCATTTTGACGCGCCTACTGAACGCGGAAGTTTGGTTCCGCACCAAGCAATTAATACATGTACAACCTATCTTGACAAATAAAAAGAAATTTCTACTGCATGCAGATAGAACTAGAATCGGAATTTCCCGAGCGGTGGTCATGTTGGTTATACGGTCGCCGCTCGGGAAATTCCGTAAAAAAACGACACAGCCCGAAGCTCGTTTTTCCAGTCTGGTTAATTTATTAGTACGTGATGGGACCTTAGTTCCTGTAATAATAATAATAATAAGACTAATACTGATAATGACAATAATAATAAGACTAATACTAATAATGACAATAATAATAAGACTAATACTAATAATGACAATAATACTAATAATGAAAGACCACTAGCAGCTTTAAGACGACTCACAGCATGCAGTAGTGCACCCAACAGATCAACCCCACACTTATACTCATCTCAGTCACTTTTGTACGACATTCATTTGCAAGTACACGTCCATCCCATTGTATTGTGCAAAACAAGCAGCAGGCAAAACATAGATCGAATGTTCTGATGAAACAACGAAACGAAAAAAAACAAAACACAAAAAACCAAACACCTCAACAACTACAACAAACAAACATCATCTCATCAACAACCAAAAAAATTAATCGTGTGCAGTTATCATTAGCTACATACCCGCGGAAATGCTGAGACGGACTTTATCAAGTCGCATTTTGCCGGGCGTTATCCCTGCTAGCCAGTTAGCTGGAGATCAGACTTTTTATGTTAGCCAGAGAACGGAAAAATAATAACAATAAGTGAAAAAGTTGAACTCTGCTACTGCTACAGATCAATACTACATCGTTGTGTGTGCATCGTTGTCTCCTCTCTTCTTAAAAAAAAAATCTTCCCCATCTCTTTTATATTTTTGTCTTGTCTTGTGTTGAATTTTGTTTTTTTGTTTTGTTTGAGTGGATCCGTGTCTCTCTCTGTCTGTCATCTTTTTTTTTTTTGCCTTGTAATGGATCTGATGTTACTATATATATATACACTGTACTATCTCCAGGGAGAAAAAAAAAAACCGAATTGAATGGGCGTTATGCGTATAAATCGTACGCTTTTCTGGGTGCGGAATTTAGACAGTGATAATGAGGCTGGATTTTCTTTTGATTTTTTTGTTTTCTATTTATTTATTTTATTTTACTTTATTGTATTTTTTATTTATGTATTTATTTATTTTCTTAGCTTTTACATTCTATGATATTAACACTAGGCTACACATACACAACAAAGCGTGTGCACTTGGAAAAAGCAAGTGGTTCAGGCTATTTTATTTCCCCCTCCTTTTTTTTTTTTTACACCTTATTTCTTGTTTGTTCCAACTCCATGTTTTGCTTATCAGTTGAACGTTTGCGCTGTAGTATTGTGATAAGGAGTTAGAATAAATCGGAACTGTGTGAAACAGCTTGATAAGTGCCACAAAGCATTTTAAACAAGTGTTGAAGTGTGGATTTGTTTTACCTGTTGTATGCACTAAAAGATCTCCAGTTTTTCAGAAAGTGGAGCTAGAACAAACAAGAACCAAGGTAGCAAGCGAAATGTCAGTTGAGTTAGGTAGAGAATTCAGAAATTGTTACAAGCCACAGTAAATCCAAATCTCAGCATTAGTTTTGTTCACTAGGTACGAGTCGGTGCAAGAGTCAGTAATGACCTTGTATGGTGGACGTGTGGGATGATGATCCACCAACCAATGGACATACCCGTTGATTTATAACATTATAATTAAAGAAACTAATAAAATTATTTGACGATGTTGTAAATCAAAATACCATTATCGCCCAAAGTTTTTTTTTTTTGTGTGTTGGATACATTTTCTGCCATGCATTGCTCCAGTCATATTTTTAAATTCATTTTATTTGATTTTCTTTATGAGACTTTGAAAGATGAAAACTGATCCAAAGTAAGATAACGAAAGAAAAAAAAAAAGCGTGAAAGGCTGGAAGTGGCCGTTATCGTGCCGGACGCGCCGTTAGACCTAAATTCAAACTCAAGACTCAGACTCTGCCATGCCAAAATATGGCAAAGTGTGGCCAGAGTTTTGCTACAAGTTCTACAGATTTCGGTACTGTTTCGGCCAAACTAGTTTTCAATGTTTGTTTCTCCTGGAAAATTATGGAAAAAAACAACCCAAAACGGCAATGTGTCCAGGGCGGCACAGATGTGTGGCAAATGGCAACATATTTTATACCAACTGCAAGTTTGTTAGTCGACAATAACGTTGGGCTTAGAATGAAATCGGTGCACAAGCAAATTAGCTCCGTGCAGTGTGATTAATTACACTTCGAAACGTATACCGAAAAAAAAAAAAAAAGTGAAGGCACTTCAAAAGGTTCAAAAGGTTTGTATGATTGTTGTTGGCTGTGGTATTTGGAAACTAGACTGAATGTTATTATTTGTGTGTACATTTTATAAGCTAGGATACGAGAATAAACTACATTAATATAGTTTCTCGTATTTATTGGAGCATACGGCTTGGTCACGAGCTGGGCACAAGAGTTTGCAGCATTTTTCATGCCGATCCGTGAAAGAATTATTTTCTGACGTGGACCGGCAGCGCATCTTGTAGTTTCTGTAGGAGGCGAAATCTACAAGTTGATTTAACAGATTTTATAACATATTCACAAAATTCAAATGCACTGTACAATACTGGCCTTTTCCCACTGGATTTTTATTTATTTCACTTTTATCTGATCTTATTTACAAGAATCTGAAAACTAACGCAAAGTAAGATCACAAAAAAAAAAAAAAAAAACGTGAAAGGTGCCAAGTTATCGTGCCCGTGCGCCGTTAAACCCAAACTCAAATTCGCATAGTCTTCCTATGGAACTTGAGCAGCACCTGAACAGTAATATCGTCCCTTACTTTACAGTTGCTGGAAAGTAGGAAATGGTCTTGTTGACGCTGCGGCCCAAGGGCGCACCGAATCTAGTCTGTTTTGTCTCGGCCGTTGTGTCTGGGGTTGAACAGAACCTCCCGCACTGACGAGATGGAAACAAGTCTGTCTCGCTAGTTCTGGCGTCTCAGAATTGTCTTGAGCCAACTGGCGGAAAGAGAAACCCTTGCCCACAAAGTCAAAACACGCAAAGAACCTTGACGCAGAGCTCCACCGGCGGGCCTAACTTCCTTCACGAAACTGCACTGTATACAGTATAGCTGGTTCTGTTGTTGATCGCATGGGGGGGGGGGGGGTTCAGATCTAGAGACAGTCGTACTGCTATTACTTCATTAATTCTTTAATCAGCCGTGGTCACACACACACACACACACACACACACACACAAAAAGACCACTGATAGTAAACCCACTGTTGGGGACATCGGCTTATTGAGAATCAAAGTACATGACTGCAATAACGAGAATTTTTACACAATTCCGCCTTGTATTTGAACCTGTCCTTTGTGAGAAAGTGAAAGACAGTGATTGTGTTGTCCTTCCTCCGCTGTGTTATTTATTTATTTATTTATTTATGTGTATCCGTTCATTCACAATACACATCCACCCACACTAAATAGGAAGACAGAGACAGGGTGACCCTCTGGTGTAATCCCCATTCGCAATGCTAGGCCTACGTCTTTGGCTCATCTCACTCGATTTCAATAAGATTGCGAAGAATAATCCTAAGGATTATTGAAACGGTAATTTGAGCTGAGGAAGGGAAAAAAAAAAAAAACAAGATCGACCTTGTCGTTATGTAAGGATGCTGCATTCTTTGAGATTTAAACAGTCTTTTTTTTTTTTTTTTAGAACAGACATACTAACATAATCACGTGAGTGGAGCATGGTCTACTGCGTGAGCTTGAATGCCGACATAGCTCGACCTTAGATCTTGTTTCTTCCAGCTCAGCTTTTTGCAGAACCGAGAAATTCGACGTTAAACATTTTCGGCTTTAGTGTTAGGGCACACTATAATAGGGTACTGGAATAAATCGGAACTGTGCAAGGTGGACAAGGTGGTCTAGAGGCAAGGTGCTCGCCTCTCATGCCAAGGGTCCCGGGTTCTAAACCCGGGCAGTGCAGACATGTTGGAAAGTGGATTTTTCTCATATTTTCAAGTCCCTGGTCCTATTGGGGGGTAGGATCGAGTAGTTCTTGGAAATTGGATTTTTCTCATATTTTCAAGTCCCTGGTCCTATTGGGGGGTAGGATCGAGTACCTAGTCTTCTCGGATAAGGACGAAAAAATTCGGAGGGCCCGTGTGCACGTTGCGCACGTTAAAGATACCTTGGCAGTTGGAAATCGTAAAGAGCAGGCCGAAAGGCCGCTGCCCGGGCAAAATTGAAATTAATAGATTAAAAATTTATCCATATCATCCCCCCCCCCCCCCCCCCGCCAGAACAAGAAATAATAAAACAAGTAAAGTGAGGTGTAAATGCCAAGGGCAGCGAACCTCCTAAAATAAAGACCTCAAATCGGAACTGTGCAACAGCTTGATAAGTGCCACAACCCATTTGAAACAAGTGTCAAAGTATGCAGTTGTTGTACCTCTTCTACAATCTAAAAGATCTCCAGTTTTGTTTTCTTCAGAAGATGGAGATAGAACAGACAAGAATTAAGGTCTTGTTAGTTACATCGCGTCTTGTGGATGTTGTATTGCACGGTCACTTGCACGATAATGAGAAATGAAGTGATCTATGTTTTTTTTCAGTCGTCACAAACATACAAACACACGTGCACGTGGGTGGGAGAGGGGTGAGGGAGTGCATTCATATCTGGGCCTCCAGACAAGTGAAATACATTATATTATACAGCTAATCGTCCGATAGCCGTTGTTGGATATCTGAAAATCTTGCCACACTTTGCAAATTGAAAAATGCCATTTTGATATGTCGGATTTCTTTGGATGGAGGTAATCAGTCAAACTCCTCAAAGTGAAATAAAAAAAACAACAGAAGATTAAATGAAAATATCTTTGAGAATTGGAAGGGATGACAGATATGAAATGATATGTGGACAAGAAATGGGATATATCTCTATATTAAATTAATACTGCTAAAGCTGCAATATAGGCCGAGAATACAATCACTGATATAAAATATCTTGCTTCTGTGCAGCACAAGGTTATGAGTACTAAGCCTATTTGTAGTTTGCAATCTCATTTTTTTTTTCGTACGATGTTGTAGTATTTACAGTTACTATTTTGGGGTTCCATTACTCCCCCCCCCCCCTTACCCCCGCCCTCTTTTCACCTGTACGATAGAGAGATCTATCCTCTATCTGGATACGGGGTGAAGGAAGGAAGAAAATGCGAAATAGAATCAGATAAATGTGAGTGGATCAGGCCAGGCGAAATCGTGCCTAAGATGAAATGTTTATACCTCTTTTTAAAAAAATCAAAATAAAATATTTCTAAGACCACTTCAAGCAAACTGTTTCTGTCGATAGCAGAAAAAGGGCTGATCGTTCGTAGTTTAAACAAATCTCAATTTCATAGTAAAATTTCCTGGGGAAGTTGGTCTTTCACTTTAAGCCCGATTTCTCCAAATCCACTCCATAATAATGGGAAATAGAATCAGATATACCGTACTGTATTATAGGGTAAACAAGAATGGAAAGCTAGACATCAGACGCTCGAGGCGAAGGCTTGTACCAGTGGAGCTATTGCGCAGTAAGCTGAACATAAATAAAATATTTAAAAAATCAGAATGGAATTAGCGCAGAACGCAACCGTCTGTCTCTCCAGTCCCTCGTTCACACAGTCATGTAAAATGCAAAATGAATGTTTTTGAGTGTAGTGTTTAAGGCTGAAGGTGCTGTGAGTCAGGTCTCTTTTGCGTCTGATTTGACTCGTGCGCGAGGTCTCTCTTTCCGCTGTTCTTTCCGTGTTCTTCTGCCTCTCCCCCCCCCCCCCCACTTTTTATCTGGTTCGAAAAAGTCAAATAGAAATGGGTGCCGAATGCTTTCCTTCAAAATAATATTATTTATATTTTTAACTCTCTCACACCTTATTGTCAGGGTAAAAAATGACTCAAGGTAGTTGTGACTCGCTCAAACCAGCGCGACAGGCTTGTGACGGCCTAGTCAATGCTGGAGACCCCGATAAGCGTTTTGTTAACTCCCGCATTGTTCACATCTCACACTGAAAACGAGACAAACACCAGACTTGACTCAGTGCGCCACCAGCCTAAGGGGTAAACCAGATCAAGACTGGGCGTAGGCCCCACACTGGTGGCTCACCACCTAATTATTATGCATATCACACTATAACACTACTAACTGCCCACATTGCGGTGGTGTGGGTGGTGAGTGGTGTTTTAGTGTGATGCTTAATAATTAGGTGGTGAGCCACCAGTGTAGGGGCCTACGCCAGCCTTGGTCTGACTTACCCCTAACATCCCGTGGGCATAACACATGAAGCAACATGGCGTAAAACCTTAATACATGTAATCGATAGTTTTCGGTAGTTTGAAACACCATCGTCATTGCAAAATCAGGATTGTAGTAAAGGAGAAAAAAAACAACAAACAAACCGAATTGTGGTAAAATGACCTCCAGGTCTAAAGTTCAAGCACTGTGTTTAAGTCTTTATTTCAGGAGGTTCGCTGCCCTTGACATTTACACTTCTTTTTTATCTTGTTTTTATTTTTCTCGTTCTTGTTTTTGTAGTAGGGATTAATTGTTTTTTTTGTTTTTTTAAAAGAATTTTTGCTTCTTGTTCGGCCTGCTTTTTCCGACTTTTAACTACCAAGGTGTCTTTAACGTGCACGCGGCCCTCCGAATTTTTCGTCCTTATCCAAGAAGACTAGGTGCTTGATCGTACCTGCCATTGGATCAGGGTCAGGAATTTTTACCCCTAAGAAAAATTCCAACATGCTTGCACCGACCGCGGATCGAACCTGGTACCTTCGGCATGAGGGGCGAGCACCTTGCCTCTAGTCTAGAC
This sequence comes from Onchidella celtica, assembly GCA_963931925.1. NCBI lineage: Eukaryota > Metazoa > Mollusca > Gastropoda > Systellommatophora > Onchidiidae > Onchidella > Onchidella celtica. The sequence goes on along the minus strand of OZ007570.1, from coordinate 39,690,667 downwards.
CAACGAGTCCCACTGAACAAGAGCAGGTCAAGAGAATGATCGGAGTTTGCGCTAAATACCCTCGGACGCCTGGAAACAGTCGCACAAGTTCGACAGCAAGAAAACACTGATAAAAAAAATAGTTGGTTGCCTAGAAGTAGAACAGCTTCAGATGTTACAACAATGAGCTGGGTGAAAGATTTCGCTGCGGGGGAGTGATTTGGCTGGTGGAGCCCTGGAAGGTAAGACTACGCGAAGACAACTAGATAGAAAGAGTGGAGAAAAGAAGAAGAAAGAACACGAGAAGGTACACAGTAAAGGTGAAGCCAAGCCGTTAGAACTTATTGCGTGGTAAGAAATTTCAAGGTGTAACTTGGAGGAGGAAGGAGTGGTTGATATATACATGTACAAGTTGGAAAGTTGGATACGCCTGAAATGGTCTAGTTTGTACGCCAGATGTTGGCAGATTTGGCTTTTAATTACAAACGACAGGAGATCGTCTTTGTCCTGTGCTGTGCAATCTGGCAGACAAACTGACAGATCGGGTTGGTACAGGAGAGGCAGGTAGACAAATATACTCTACTGCCCAGACGAAAGTTGCCAATTCCAAACTTCTGAAATAATAATTATGCTGAACTGATTTTAAATAGTCAGATTATTGCAGAAATATAAAATGTGGTCCATGTGTTGGAAAAATTATTTATAAATAAAATACGAAGAAGAAATATTTTCAGAGATCTTGAAAGAGCATTTTGGCTCCAGGTGACCTATTTTCAAGTATATGGTACAGTGGGCGCAGCAGGGTTAATATGTGTACATGACTGTACAAAGTCGAAAATAGCCAAGGAGAAGTAGTGACAAGCTTCAGAATTAATGGTTATATGGATTGATAAGGGTAGGGGAGAGGGAGAGAAGGAAGGAAGTAAGAATAGATGGATAAATTGACACTCCAGATCCAAGAGATGGAAAGAAGAAATATGCAGGTGGATGAATGCAAAGATTCATGGAGATTACGTAATAATTTGGACGAAAAGGTGGATAGAAGGACGGACTGAGGAAAAGATAAATAGAAAACTAAATGTTGGAGGGCATGATGGACAAGCGTGGAACTTAAAGTAACAACACCAACAATAATATTAATAATCGTTGGTGTAAATAATTACATTAATTTGTACAACTCAGCAGACAAAGAAACTTTTTTTTTTTGTATTGTTTCTTTTAACTTTTCGATAGAAGATAGATCTATGGGAATATCATATTATTTTGACACACGCACGCGTTTATTGTGTAATATTCAGGAAATGTTCCAGGCTAGACGAATATAGGGCAGAAAACAGAAAAGATGGAAATGTATTTGAAAGCTCAAATTAATCATGACCAATGTGACTCTTGCCTTGAGAAGCCGTCAAAACTCACGTAAGGGTAGCCACACAAAGGCCACCGATTTCTGTCACCGAGCCACCAGGCGCTTTAGGTGAGAAGAATTGCACTATATAAACGGACCGAATCTAGGTGGACTCTATGTGCAGTTGTTGAAATTATATAGTGCAATTCTTCTCACCTAAAGCGCCTAGTGGCTCGGTGACAGAATTTGGTGGCCTCTATGTTTGTACCTTTAGTTAGACATTACACGCATCAAGAAATGCAGAGATAGTTGGAGGGTGTGATGGGATACGTGTGGCATTGACCAAACAACAACAAGAATAACAATAACGGTCTTCACTGTTTTGTTGTGAGTCATTACGGATACAGTTCATATGTTATTTTGGCAAGCGAAGAAGCAGGTTGTTGTTTTTTTTTTTTTAATTTTGGTGGAAATATCACAATATACTGGCGAACAAGCGAAGAAACACGCGTTTTGTTTTGTTTTTTTGAATTTTGGTGGAAATATCACAATATACTGGCGAGTGTGTCTTTTTATTTTTTTGGCGTTGTTCAAAACTTTCGAGGCGAATAGGTTAAAAAACAAAAAGATGGAAATACAATTAAAAGCTTAAATTAATCACGGCCAATGTCAGCCCTTGCCTTGAGAGAACGTAAAAAGTTAGAAATTTTGCTCGTAACGAAGTGCAGCGTGTTTAGTTGGAGGGCGTGAAAAAAAAGTGTGGCATTGACCAAACAACAATAACAATAACGCAAACATTTTTCACTGCTTGTAAATAATTACATGTACAAAGTACATTATTTTGGCGGACAAAGAAGTCTTTGTTGTTGTTGTTTAAATTATGTGGTGGAAAGGAGTGGAACATCTTAATGGATTGTTATTTTGACGGGCGTGCTCATTTTTCTATAGCGCTGTGAGATTTTGTGAGCGCAGAAGTCCAAAAACACAAAGAGGACAATAATATATTTATTTGAAAGCTCACAAATTAATCATTACCGATGGGACTTTTGCCTTGAGAAAATATCGTTAAAAAGTTCAGGAATTTCGCGCATAAAGAAGTGCAGCGAAGGTATTTCATAAACTGGTCCAATAGATTTTACCTGCCATAAAGAATATGTGACATACTGACACGGAACGGCTGTAGATATTGACGGGTCTAGATCAGGTTAACTGAGAGGATGTCCTTGTGAAACACAAAACATTGGCACATATTAGCTTCAGGTGTATCGATCCACAGCATATTTTCTGCTGCCGTAAGCGGAGCTTGAGTAGGAATCCAGTATTGTATTGCTTTTATTTGGCGCAATGGATTTGTCCTATGAAGTTGAAAACTAGCTGGGCGGTTTTTGTGTGTGTATTATTCCTATTATGAAATGTCCGAGATCAATTCGCTTTAAGCCGGCCCTTGAGATGACCTTTTCTCACCATATTATTTTTTCTTCTATCTATCTATCTTTCTTCCTTTCACTCGCTCGCTGGTCATGATCAACATATTCTTTGTCTGTTTTGTGGAGAAGAAATTTTCTTTTGTGGATTTATCAACTGGTAGCAGATTGTACATGCATTAAACATTTTGTCTTGTATTTCCATCTTCTGATGAATAAAGAGTAAATTTTAGTCGACCTGGCCTTGTTTCGTCTGTCACTTCAAAGTTTTTCCTCTCTTTCTGTCTCTCCCTCCTCCCGTGCTTATTTTTTTCTCTCGTTCTAAGAAGTCAAATAGAAATGGATGCTGAATACTCTTTCCTTCAACATAAATTTATAATCGTTTTATTCTCTAACACCTTATTCTTTTCCTCTTATCGCCTCTCTGGTCGTCCTGCTGTTGCCTATATATATATATATATATATTTTTTTTTTTATATACCTCACCTATCCCTCTTCTTTCTTCGCCTACGTAATCTATGGCTCTTTCGTTTTTCGTCTTTATTCCCTCCTAGAGCTGTGTTGTTTTCTGGGTTTTCCCAACGACTTTGCCCCCATGTGCCCAGTTTCAACCCCCGCCAATGTCTTATCCCAAAAAGCAGTGCCGATAATAAATTTATAAAATACATGTATATGTAGATCAATCGAAATAAGGAAATTAATTTTATATAAATTGTACATATTTAGAAAAAACTCTGAAAGAAAATGTAAATAAACCAAATGAAATTACTGAATTATCGGCTTTGAAGAAATTCAACTTCGATCATAAGAAGAAATATTTCTAGTGGTAGAGTGAGGATGAAAACGGCGATATCGAGAAATAATGCAGTGCAAATGTACAATTAAGTATCTACATAATTATGTGCATTACGAAGATAAGAGTTTTAATTTTCCCATGCAGAGAGTGACTTAACAGTGATAATTATAATAACCTAACACGGTTGTAGGTAATACATGTAATAATTTAAAAAGCAAAACACTCCATATTGATGTCGGTCATTTTTCCCTTGATCTGCCTGATGTAAAATTGTGCGTACAGTGCACGGTGCCTGAGGTTTTGGTCGTTTTCCTGACCTTGGACAGTCATTTTTCTCGGAGGTCCTGACATCATTTTGTTTCTTTGTCATGGTAAATTCTATTCAGTTCGTCTCTGGGAAAGTTGATCTTGACAGTGTTGTACCTGTACTTCCGCAAACCAGACTTCCGGGGTTTTCAACTTCGAGCTTACAGAACTTAAAAAGAACAACAACAAAATTATTCCACCATATACGCGTCCCAACTGTAAACACACGACCATGTACAAAACTAGTAAGTAACCCACTCTATGGACGGAAGACCCGGCTTCTGAAAAAGCGCGTTTTGTGTAAAAATGAATGTGGTGTGCCAAACGTTTCGATAACATGGTGGCAATTCGACGACAGAGATAGTCGCTGAACAATGCATAGCCATTGTCTCTGAACCCTAACCAAGTAGATACATTTCATCAGTGTTTAAAAGCTGCTGTAGAGCTGGTGGAAATTCAAGAAAACAATGCCGTCCGTGAATTTCTGATAAATCCAATTACATAATTTTTTAACATTATATGTACAGAAATTTACATACTCTGCGTCTTGAATGAGAAGTTGCAATCCCAGTATATCCAGTAAATCCCGACGTTCGCTCACAGAAAAAACACTGCACACTTCCATCCCGAACTTGAACTAAAATGACTGACTAACATGGAAACCCATATAGACAAGACAAACCTCCGGCCAAAACCGTGGAGCTCAAAATTTTGGGGGATTGGTCCTTTTTTCTTGCTCGGCAGCAGTTGCCATATATGATAGGTTACAATGGCGGAATGTACGCTTGGCCAATCACAGGCGGCGATACATAGGTGGGGGAATGGGTGGGTGCAGGTTGAACAATAGGAGTGTTAAAAACCGCCTTTACTGATTGTCTAAAAATACATGGGTCGGGCGGGACGAACGCGCTTGTTTGCTTATTTGATTTGGTTCTAGTCCTTGGGAAACGAAACCAGAGTTAGGTGGTCCATCATGTGTTTGTTAAACATAGACATTTTTGTTTTAGTCATGTGGATATTCAGCGTACGAAATACAGATCTGGACACATCTTGGCAAAAGTTGTCAAGTATGGGCATTGTGTTTGTTAATGGCCAATGGCCCGGTGGAGAGAGGTCTTCTATGTGATTTGAAAAAAAACGACAACGGTAACTGTATGTGGTGTTTTTGGAAAAGGAGTCGTAGAAATTAGATAGCTTCATTGAAGATTCAAATCAATACATTGGGAACAATGGCTGATGGTGATACGATATTGTCTTAGGAAGAAGGCCCTAACCTTTGGCCGCCTATGAGATTGGGAGTGAATGAAATATCTCTGGAGAGAAGCGTCATTCACTTGCTAGATTTTATTCGTTACAGAGCTCTATCTTGCCTGGGCCCACCTCCCCCTCCACCCCACCCTCAGGCTTTCTCCGGCCCTCACCCATATCGTTCACATTTTTGTGGTTTTCCTGTTGTGGAGAATTACTGGATGGTGTGGCTGTTGTCAACGTTTGTGAATTCTGTAAGAGAGGTAGTAATAAGACAGCTTTTGAGAGAGAGAGAGTGCAGTGTGATTTTCCAGGTTATTTATCAGACAGTTCAATGCTCCATTAGGTACTGCGCACCAAGAATGCACCAGCTGCCTGCGTTGTAGACAGTTTCTACCATTAAACAGTAACGCTTACTAGCCATGGATTAGTAGCGTTGTGTGTAGTGCCGAGGGCGTTTTCGATAGTGGACATGTCAGCATTTCTCGCTGAGAGTAAAATTTATTAAGCAAGTATGGTAAAAAAAAAATTTTTTTAATTAAAGTTCTTTTTTCTTTAAAAAAAAAATCATATCCAATATGCTTAATTTCGGGACATATCTATCAAATTTTGCTTGTCCATACCCGACTGGACATGTACATTGTGTGGACATTTAAGCGCGCAAACGTGGAGGCTCCTGAAAACTTCTGAAAGGTGGCAGGCCTTGTTTTTCAGGACTAGAAAATCCTACGTGGAAGTGCGATATTGGTGGCAACGTCGAGGTTGGTTGTCGTGGTGGTGTTTTTGTCGTTACGGTAGGTGGTATTGGCTTTTTGTCGTGGCGTATGTTCAGATTTGGCCAGCGTTAAATCAGGAATGGTTTCACTGTGGTCAACGATCCACTGATTGGCTGAGGATGAGGGCTTGGCATTTATCACATTAGTAGAAGTTTCAGATGTTCACACATGTATCAGATTGGTTGGTGATGGTTTGGCCTCTCGGTCAGTGGCATCAACATTTTACTGACAGAACAAGATAATAACTGCTGACTTTTGAAACACTGCAGTCGCAAATTGGTTTATCGTGCCATGTGGTCTGCATGACTAATATCATACGCAGTTGATATAGGAGAACTAGTTCATGGTCCCTGTTGATGACGAGAGGGTTGGCCAGAAAGCGGTATACAAAAGTACGCAGATCTCGTGTTTTCAGTGTAGGGTTGTTTGACTAGAATGTAGAACGGGAAGAAGGGTTTCGTACACGAATGGAGCAGTGAAAGCTGGCACTGCGGGCAATGATTTCATTCCAAGATGACAACCATAATAAGCTTGTCATCTTCCACTGTGAAGTATCGAAAGTATTCCTCCGGGCTGATGTCATCTTCGCCCTTTCAATCGCTTGTCCGTCCTTTCCTTCCTGGTATCTGGCTTCTTCCTCACTCCTGCCCTCCACCCATGCCCTCGTCTCATCCTCCTTCCCTCATCCATCCATCCATCCATCCTTCCATCTTGTGCATATTTGTTGGCCAGACCTGCTGTCAGGTCACCGGCATCATAGCACTGTTATAATAGTGTCAGACAGACAAGTCATGCAGCACAAAGTCCACAAAATGTCATCGACAATCAGACGGAGAATCAAATTATCTCTCCTACATTATTTTGTCTCAGTGTTGTTTCAACTTTTGTTTTCTCATGTAGAAATTTTAATGCATACTCATGGCACCTCATCAGAACTGTTTATACGTGAAAACATTTTTAAAAACAATAAATAGAAAGAACTCCACTTTCCGGTATTTTAAAACCGCGTTTAACATCCCTTCATAAACTAAATGTTGGCATCAAAGACTTCCTAGCCACAGCCATAGGAAAGCTGGTCCCATGGGAAGATGTTGAAAAATGAAGATTGCTGTGCTGACGATTAACTAATGCATGGAAGATGGAGCACTTGAAGAATATTGATTTAATTTCCTGTCATGCTAGTTATAGTTGTTAACCTTCATTTGGAGCGCCAAAGCAGCATAAACCACACTAATGTTTTGGAACAAGCGAGGAGGAGCGGTCGGTGTTGATACTGCATGGGTATCTGTTTAGCTTTAGTTCCAAAGCGGTTTAATGTTCTTTGAACTTCACAGACAGTTTTTATACATGGGCATGCATGAGAATTGAAATCAGTTCATGCATGTTCAATTTCAAACTAATACTACTAATTATTCTTAACTTACTGTACTGGTGTGATGCTATCAGTGACACGTGCTCGAACATGTGAGAGAACCGAGTTTGCTTGTTTTCGAACTGTCTCGTCAGTTGATATTATTTTGGCAGTAGAATCTTTCTGCATTATGACTCTCAATCATCATTTCCTTTAATATTGTTTTTGGAGCGGTTTTGCATTATAAGTTGAGAAATTAGATAAAAAGATAAAATACTGATGGCGAGGCAGTGAGCTTAAGGTCTATGGAACACGGGTGCAGTCTCACCGATATCCACAAATCCACCAGTTGGCGCCGTTGTTGTTTAATCATAGGTAACAAAAGTTGGAACGTGCAAAGGTGTGCGTTCTGGATATTATTGTTGTCCAGGAATATTTTATGTTACCTTGAAATACCACAACAAGAGTGTTAACCATAATAGTGATCGAAGGGACCTTACACTCGTATCGCGTATGATTGAGCTCTGTCTCGATCATTGCAGATACTGTTATAGCACGGGGATAAACTGATGAATTTTGCCTCTCGTTTGTAGTTAATGCAAGTCATGACGTATTTGAATCCCCAGAGCGAGCTGTAGCATATTGATATAAAGTTAAGTGCAGCACATCTTCCACGGACTTCAACCAGAACAAACTTGGGTTTTCCACCACGCCTGTCAATTCATGCACCGGTAGGTGCGGAATAATTGGCTAGGAAAATAACACAGTTTTAATATTGTTTTTTTTTAATGGCCGTTTAATAACTTCCTTATATACCCTGATAAATTGCGTGCTTGAAACGGAAACCAACATTATGGACCCTACAGCTTTCAGTTAGCTTTGAATGTAGATTTATCTTTGAGTGGAAATTCGTCAGATAGGATGAACTTCTGTAGCGAAAGACAATCTATTTGATTTTTTTTTTTTAAAGTGTCACACAAAGCGCAACAGAAATGAGCGTGGTCAGTGCCGAATAGTGATAATAGATTTTCACATAGCATTTTGTGCAGCAAATTGATTACAATGATGACATTTTAAGAATTACAGCAGTGCGCCTTTTGTGGTATCAACAGAAAGTCTGTCTTGCTGAATTTGATATTTAGTTTTTGTGCTTGGACGCATTCCATCGAAACGTGACATTTGGTTAGTATTTAAGTCATTTTGTTTGTGTATAAGTTATCACCATAATGTAAGTGGAGATTGAGAATTAGGGAAACGGGAAGAAAAGTAGGACATGTTGGAAACGCCCAATTAATGATATTTCCGTCTGCTTTCTGATGGCAACTGGCGAGTTTCATGTCGTGTTTGCTGATGGGAGAGGCACTTGAACGGAATTAACTGGTTTTTGACATACGTCATGCTGGTCTACGCTTGTGGTCTGCCCAGATAGAGATCACGAATCCTGGTTGGGGGTCCTCTGTGATCTCAAGAGCCCAATAAATCGCGCGGAACATTGTAATAATGTGCCGTTTTATTATGGTTTGGCCCTTGTTGATAGTTAAATAACATTCATCTGTAACCAGTGTGGCCTGGTAGATAAAGTCTGACGGAAGTTTTAAAAAACAACAGCAACAACAAAGCACGTTGAAATCTGTGAATCACAGAAAGAGGAAATAGGCATTGGGGTCATTATCAATAGACCAAAGGTCATGGTTGATGTTGTGTACTGCCGGGATCCCGTGCACCCGGCCATTGTATTGCAAGTAAATATGGTCACATGTCACTCCAGAAGACTGCGCAATATGTGTCTTTGTAAGTGTCGCGTGTCCAAACTCCAGATGTGGTAGTTGGATACAATGACTGAGGCTTTAAGCATATTGGCTAATAACTGGGCTAAGGACAGCTGCAGCTTGTGTACTCGATACGTCACTCCGCAGTTTTAATGTTTAAATAACTTCTCTCTCTCCCTCTCTCTCTTCGTCTTCATCTTTCCTTCTGTTTGGTCCTGTTTCTAAAACGCCACAGATGACAAAAAGAACGCACTTAAAAATATCCCTTTTTGCGGTTTTGAGACCTCTGCAAGCCCTCGATGGTTGCAACGTTTAAACCTTTCCTTTGTCAGTGCAGGCAGTTAATGGGGCCTTCATGATGTGCGGGTTTCTCTCGGTTGAAAACTTTTATTGACAGCTCGACGTGAAATACCTGCATGGTTCTGAAGCGTTTATGAAGGAACTGGGAGTGGTCGGGCCACCAGTATAGACGAATGACAGTTTTTCTGGACCAGATTATTAATATTTACTGGTTGATGATTGACACCTCACCCTCATCCCTGCAGCCCCATCCAGCGGCCCGAATATCGTTCCTTCCTACCTTGTACACGTATATTTCTTACTGTTGCATCCCTACTGCCTCTTCTGAGAAATGCTGTCGAGTAATAATAATTATTACAAAGTATTCAATGCCAACAAGATCGGCTATAATGATATATTATTTCCAGATTGCATATTAATTTATCGCCAGACCAAGACACGTGACACTCCTGAAAAGGACAGTGTCCCAGAACTGCTTTTCTGCCTTCCCTTTTTTTTCTTGACCTGCCTTGCCCTTACCTTGGCGTATCCCAAAACTTAATAAATAAATGTAACCACGAAGAACGAAGACAACAAGAAAGAAAAAAAGAAAGAACAACAACAAGAAAGACCAAAGAGAGAGAAAATCAAGAAAATCAAAATCAAGAATAGGGGGCCAACAGCACTATGCTGAGGCCCCCGAGAAACAAAAGAACTCATCCGACACGTGATTTTGTGGCTTGACTGCCCAAGAACTAAACAGTGAAACGCCAACATGTCACCGCCTTATTTCTTGTTTGTTCCAACTCCACTTTTTGCACAACCGAGAAATTCGACGTCAAACGTTTGCGACTTTAGTGTTATGATAAGGAATTGGAATAAATCGGAACTGTGAAACAGCTTGATAATTGCCACAGTGCGTTTTAAACAAGTGTCAGAGTGTGATATATCTCTTCTACATATTGAAAGATCTCCAGTTTTTTTTGTTCAGAGAATGGAGATTGAAAAAACAAGAACTAAAGTTACGACTTGAAGGAACATACAAATGGCTGTAAACCAGAATGGAACTTATTCTCATTTTCACCAGTTTTCTGTAAGATAACTGCAGATTATACCTAAGTGACAAGAAACCCGTGTGGTCTGTGATACCGGTCTTGATCAAGGCGCCAGTCATTGCGCGGCGCTTTTGTGATTTTAAAATTTTGGGTTGTGTTTGGATACCAAGATTTTAGTGTCAATTTGTGAAGGATACTTTGTTATGGTTTCTTCCACGTGAGTGGCATTATGACATCTGACCATATACGTGTTTAGCAATCGATTTGGTCTAGCCACTGCACTGCTTTAGTGAGAATAATGAATAAATGTTCGAGCAATTGGTCCATTTCCTGATTAAACAGAAACAAACTCCGAGACATCGCGGTGATAAAATGAATTTCTTGCCGTTAGATTATATTTCCTTTATGCAGAAAGTGTGTGGTGTACTTTAGGTCATCCAGACGCTGTGGTGCAGCAAAGCTTTTAATTAAACCCCGTTTGTGTATCATGACTGTTTTAGTTTGTTCATTATTGTAAGAGTTTCAGACATTTGGTGTTATGCTTGGCTTGGCGTGTAGGAATCTGTGTTTTCGAAACTAGCGAGCGCGAATGTCGCGTCAGTGGATAGATGGATGAATAGATGGATGAATGGATGGTGGAACATTTGAGAGATAACGTTTTTTCTTTTCTTGGTGATTCTTCCATGGGCAAAGACCAATAGGCAGTGGAGAATCTGTGCCACTGTGTTATGTCTAAACCAAATTGAATTGTAACGTTCCTTACCCACGGACAGTTTGCAACTCAGCGTAATTCGATTCTATATTTAAAAGGCATCTCTTCATTTCACTCGGCTTACCACGTCATGTTTGAATGAATTTCTTGCGACCAGCTCTGATAGAATTTTCAGTGAGCAGGGCCATAACAGAGGCCACCTTGTAACCCTACACCGTAGCTTATTACAGTAAAGGCTATTTTAGGTTTGTAGCCTTATGCGCGTAATGGAAAACTTTAGTGTCGTTTTGGGAAAACTAGAGTGCGGGTCATGCTGTCGTTTTAGAAATGTTCACCTTTATTTAGGACGGCGGATAGTGCACTGCTAGTACTCTGATGTCAGCGGAAATATGTTACAACAGGAATCCGCACGTTACAATGGACAAATTGTTCCCGGATTGTAATTTAGGAAGGTTCCCTGCTGGTATACCCAACACAAACCAGTCACGAATACGAATTAAACTGAAAATCCAAATCCAACACGGAGAAGTAACAAATCGCGGCAGCGTAACTCTCCATGTTGCAAGTTAATAATTGTGAGTGGATCTGGCGAAATCGGGCTCTAGATGAAAGATCAAATTCCCGAGAAAAGCCTTCCAAAGGGGAACAGATTTCCTATGGACATTGAGATTTGCTTATAAAATGAAAGATCAGCCATTTTTCTGCATTCAGTTAAAATATTTTGCTTGAAATCAACTTAAAAGTATTTTATTTTGATTTTTTTAAAAAAGGTATAAAGATGTCACCTTGAACCCGATTTGGCCAGATCCACTCACAATTCCTAATGTCTACGAGGATTTCATTTCGGTATGGTGACGTTGTCAGGTATAATGGATTTTTAGCTTTAAGATCTATAAGGTCAAATCTGTTTTGTCTCGGTTTTGAGGACCGTAGAGGTAACCGGGACCTCGTGCACCACCAATGAGACTGGAAAAAAAGTCTGTCTTGATTCAAAGCAAGTTGAAGTCTGAGCCAAAACCGACTCAAAGCAGATTTGACTCAGGTGCGCTAATGGCCGAACTCTGATTGGATCCCAATGGTCACTTTTAGGATTAACGCACACCTACAGACTTTCCGATGGCCACTGGTTTCATTCTTTTCCATTATTCTGTTGTCATGAAATTGTGAATGAACCTCATGAGAATTTAATGAGCTTAATGATCTGTCCGCAGCAAAAATCTACAATAGGCGGACGTCGGGCTCTAAACACATCGCCCTGTGTGTTCTCACATCTCCTTTCATCACCTGCTGGTCCACATTCAAGGATCCCATCTTTAATCACTGACCGTTAAGACAGGAATCCCATTAAACGGTGTCGTCCGAAAACACATTACACGCCAATGGACATTAAAGGTGCGTTCAGCACACTGCACTTATAGTTGGTGGTTTTCTGGCGTCATATCACTGTAGGCCAAGGAGCTTACAACAAGCTCCTTGCTGTAGGCCTATAAAGTGATCGTAGTTTGGACGAAGGCAGTTTACAAAGTAATTATATTTAACTTATAACAGACTTAAAGAAGGGGGAAAAAAACCTGTAAAGTGCAGCCAAGGACCAGACAGAAACTATTAGCGACGGGAAGCCTAACCCCACTCTAATCCTCGCTATCTTTTACCCTGATTGCAGGGGTAAGAACTAAAGACAATCATAATGACTTCGAAAGCTTGGCACTCAAAGAGCACTGATCTGACTACAGTGGAGCTGGAGAGTGAACATGTAAGCATCTAAAACTTTGTGACTTCGTGACCGAAAATTATGAAATTTTGCCAACTTTCCCAATTTTTGACGATAAATTACCTGGACACATCCAATTTGGTCAAAATTCAGTCCTTAACATTATTTCTTTACGATTTTTTTTTCATGGCAAGAAAGAGAAGCAATTTCGGTAGAGTAAAATTGAAAAGTGATCGGAAATTTCATTGCGACTATGTGACCTCCATTCTGTGAACTGCTGGTTCTGCTAGTAATCATAATAATGGTAATAATAATAGTACCAGTATTACTATAAATAGTTTCGCTTAAAGGGACTGTCACAAAGCGCAGGTGCAGACAATGGTACTGCAAATGCGGTTTGCAACCTTGGGATGTTCCGGCCTATGAGTGACTATAACACACCAATGGAAACAAGTGCTTTACAGTTATACACACAATAAATTTATTGGGACACGTGGGATGGGGGCTTAATTAATGTTGGTAAAATAGTCTAAATAACGTGTCAGAAGAGATGGACAAATATTTCATACAGATATTATGACAATGATTAAATTCAAAGGATAATGCGTTTAACAACAGCTACGATAATTACCCTGAAAGAAAAGGTTTCTGATTAATGCAATGAAATGACAATAAAATGGATTATAATATGTTACACTAAAACACAGATAAAAAGGTAATTGTATATCTCAGCAGCTCTGCACTTAAAGAACGTTTCACACAGGATATATCCACACTCTTCCAATAATTACTCTAAACTTGACGATGATGGTCCTAAACCGAAGAATGTCCGGTCTCTTGGGAAACTGGACTCCACAAGATAATGTTCTCTTAAATTCACTACAGGATACACTCAATAGCAAATATGTCCTTACTCCACATAAAAAGCACTGTCCACATCCACAAGATAACTACTAGAATTATCTATAACTAATGTCCTGATAAGGCTCTGGTCACAGTCACAGGATACATAACAGGATCGAAATGTCCTAACAATATGCACAGGATACTTTAAAACAGGTGGTTACTTTATGGTCTTGGCCTCTAGCCTTCCCGCTGTTCTGTACAATTCACAGTAACGCCGGGTACAATGCTCTACACGCGGACAGAAGCCTGCCTGGTCACGCTGAGACTTACAGGTCTAACCCTGCCACGAAAAGCGAGTACAGCACTGGAAATTAATGAGTTCCTTAAGAACTTAAGATATGTGCAACATATGCACCGCGTACATGAGCTAACTTTAACTTTAAGCTTAGACTCACACGCCGCTCTAACCGAGCTCATTTCGTGCTTTGACAAAGCAAGAAATACAGTAATTTACTATGACTAAGTCCTACGCGAACTTGAAAGTCATAAACGCTCTATACACGAGCTAACTTAACACACCGTATAGGCTATGTTAATATACGTCTGTGTCTTACAATAAGAACGACAGACAGGTACACCATTCTACGTGAGCGGGACCTCGCTCCTTACGAGCTAAATTTTATTACAGGCCTTAATAGACACTGTAAATACACGCCTGAGTTCTACAGGCAGGTACACTGCTTCGCACGAGCAGGACCTCGCAGTGAGTCTATCGCAAGCGGACTGACGACTCCAGATTTGCTCTGGAATATATACAGAAACTCAAAATTACAGAAAATTACAGAGGGGAAAACTGGGAGGTTCTAGCTAGCTCGAATTCGTGAGCCATAAAAACGTGCACAAAGATTCTACGATGGCCAAACTCGGACGCTGGGGTATTAGGTGGACGGGTCAGAGATAATTGCTCTACCCGCAGGTAGCCTGAGACATAACTTGGAACAATAGATCAGGAAGGTGGACCGGTCGAACGGGCAAGTGGACGGTCATTACGCGGCATTTCGTTACAGGGACCATTTTCTTTTGTCTTTTCCGTAATTGTGGGATTTTGCAGGTAGATCCCGTCACTTTTCATTCTCCGCCATGTAAGTAAGAACATTCATACTAATGATACAATGATTATGTCATCGTTATCGTATTTTAGATATCTTTTTACTGTATTTTCATAACAGGTTCTTTTTTTTTTTTTCATCATTTCTTTACCTAGAATCAGCAGACAAATGTGTTCTCGTAAGGTTGATGAAAGTTTGTATTACATTAACATTATAGTGTAATGAAAATGATGCAGTTCTTGATATTTGGGAGTTAACGACGACACCTGGAAAGCCACTCGAGGTAGAAGTGTTATTGTCACGATTACTTTAAGAACTTGGAAGTAGGTCATTGAATTGTGCCTGAACGCACCTCTTGAGCCACACAGGACATGCGAGCCATTAGGCCAGCGGTGTATCCGCCAATGTAACCACATAATTGACATTCTAACCCACATTACTGGCCGCGTCACGGTGGTCACTTACACCGACTGGCGTGCCTCTGTATGAATCACTCGGGATCTTTATTCGTTTAGCATTCCTAGGTAATCTTTTACTGGTCAGCGATGACAAGGTGGGCCACACTACCTCCAACTCAGTGGCGTATCTAATGTATGGCAGTCATGGCACGAGGTCTGGGCGCCATTTGAAAAGAGGCCCACTGAATATTTTCTGTTCAAATCAGATAGCGAAAAAATAATTTTGTCATCTGTAAATAAAGAATGGAGATGGGTGACGAAGGGCTACATCCTGGAGTGTACGGACAAGGCTTGAGGAGATAAAACAAGACAAACGAAGTGCAGTTACAAATTTTCTTGTAGTGCCAAAATTGGTTAATTAAAGAGACCATACCAAGAAGCGTCAATTGTACTAGGAAAGAAAGGCGAAGAATAAAATTCCGATCATACTTTTCCATTTTACACGAGAAAATGCATCTTTTGTTTTTGCGCCTGAAAAAGTTATAAACACATACGCGGTAATATTAGAGACCGACTTTTCTCCAAAATAGACATGTCCACGTAATTTGTTGTAAAAAATTTAGGCATTACACAGTTTCATAACTTTTTGGTCACAAAGTCACGAAATTTCGGGTGCTTATATGTTCACCCTTTAGCTCCACTACACAAGGTTTTTTGGCTAATATTATGGTAAAGACATCCAATGTATGGGTGTCAGGTAATTGGACAGGACTGCAAGTTCAGTGCTTGCCATCCGCAAGATACTCCCCTGCTTCGAATTCTGAGTAGGGACAGTCAGCTTTAAACGGCTGCTGTTGTGAACATCAAAGAAGAGCTCAGCTTTAAGTGAATGATACTCAGATTTTGGTTCTTTTCTTTCTAGAGAGGCGACGACACATTTGAATGCCATCTTTACTTTCGCTTTTGCCATCTTTCCTGTATTTTGTTGTCCTCCAGCTGCTCTACCGTTTTCTTTACTTATCATCAGTTTCTCCTCCTCCCTCCACCTTCTTCTCATTTCATTCTCTATTTTTTGTTTGTTAGTGGCCGTTTTCGCCTTCATCAATATGCTAATCATGAGGGAAATGTGGTGAACACTAATGTATGTGCACTTTAGTCCAGTTGCCCAGGGAAGTTTCACACGGTCACCATCAGTCAGTAATTATTATTATTATTGTTATTACTACCATTATTGTTATCATTGTTCATATGAATTTTAGGTATGTCGAATATCGAAGAAATTTTATATCAACTCATCGGGCACACAAATGCAAAATTTGAGTAGATCCAGAACCTATCCGTGGGTTAGAAGCTTAGTTTATGATTTGATTTTGTTGATCTCCATTTAAATAACAGTAATGTGACAACAGTTATCATTTCTCATTTTGTCCCAGTAAATCAAGAAAACCTGTCCTGTTTGCCATGTAGTACTCTTCTTTCAATGATTCACCGGTCATACATTGATTGCTATAGCCAGCCCACTTCACGTACACATTTATCACTTCCTTGATAGTGACATACAGAACTTTGCAGCAAACCGCAATTGGCGTGATCAAAAATATATTTTTAGAGTTGCATGTGACGTTGAATTTATTAAACACAGATTATCCTTGTGTTCATTGACATCTCTCGGCCAAACAGGATGAAATTTAAAAGCCACGAATCAGAAATTCCGTCATCAATAAATAGATCTAGGCTGTTTAACCCTCTAGCTCTCAGACAAAAGATTGCTTTATCCAATACTCCTGGAACATGTAATACAGTTTTGATAATAATCAGGTAACATAATAACATAGAAATAAACTCTTTAAAAAAGAGATAAATATTTATTACCACAAAAAACATAATGCATGAATGAATCAGAAAACATTTTTTTTTTCAAAATAAAAAAAATTTAATTTATCGTAACCAGTTCCGCATATCTAGCGACGGTGAGGTCATGCTATACAGTCTCAGTCATGCTGTTAGTGGTCTGATTGTTTGCCAAACCGCAACAAAGTACTTCTAAACCAATCCCACCGTGAGACTACGTTATACCACGATCTTATGGTGAAACCATAATCTGGTCAAGTTTATTGTCTTGCCCGACTAATTGTTCGCCTGTTATGTGAAGAGTCAGCACGAAACTATTTTCCTCCTTGACAGTATTAATTCGTGTGAATTCTTGCACCCAACCACAGATATTTGAGCTTTTCGTGAAATTCCAATGTTTTTTTTTTAAATAGCTGTTTGCTTCGGTTGTAGGCGTCAGACTAAACCGCACATTAAAAAAAAAAAAAAAATACGCGAGCTCTGAGTTGTCGGAAGACATTTATACCTAACTTGGTGTCACCAGATAATATGTTGAGGACCTAAGCAGTAGTTTTGTTGTTCAGAGTTCAGCCTTGATCAAGGTGTTCCTTCAATTTAACAAATATAGAGATATCTTATTTAGATCCGACCGATGGCTAGTATAGCCCGTCTTACTCCAAGAACAAACAACACATCGCGACCTTAGCTCTTGTTTGTTATATCTCCATTTTCTGAAAAAACTGGAGATTTTTTGGTATGTAGATGAGATATGGTAACAAATGCACTCTCTCACACTTGTTTAAAATGCACTGTGACACCTATCAAGATGTTTCACAGTTCCGATTTATTGAAAGTCCTTATCATAATAGTAAAGCAGCAGAATTACTGTCGAATAATCTCAGTCGTGCGAAAAGTGGAATTGGAACAAACAAAAACTAAGGTCGCGACATGTATAATAAATTCCTTTAGCCCCGCCCTCCCCAAGTAAAAAAAACCATCCCACAGCAGGTCACTGTAAGGAGGAGAAGATAAAAATGATCATAATATAATTCAGATCATACATTCAGTGGCCCTCCTTACTTACACTAGAAAAAGCCATTGATCAGCAACACAACCCCAAAGTATTAATTCGACATCAGAGAAAAAAAAAAAAAAAAAGAACCCCTTTGTCGTGTCTGTTATTGCTTGGGTGTCAAGCTTTACAGAAACCGCATGGACGCAGACTACAGGTCAGTAGCCTATCCCAGCCTAACCAAACCTTTCGTCTTTTGATATGTGGTCAGTGGTATTACTTAAGACCTGTGGGCCTTCCCACCTCCTTGCCTGTAGGATTTTGGGTAAAGTTACATAATGCATCGTCCTAGTTTTTTTGTTTTTTTTTTGGAGGGGACAAGAAGAAAAACCCATTGGAATAGTTTGCTATCGCCGCCTTCAATATGGCACACAGTCTCCATTCTATTGCTTTTTAAAAGAATATTTGACAATGACCACTTTTAAGATCAATTCTGGGGTTTTCTTCCGTCTGTTATCATTACTGAGCTGTGGGCCCACCATAAAATGTCACAGATGTACCAGTCAAAGTGTCACCTACCCCCTGCGGACTTCCTGTTTACTTATCCCTTCCTCTGTGTTTATCCAGTCTCTTTATTGTTTATCAGACTGTCTGTCTGGCTAGGTATCGATCAGATATTTGTCTGTTTGTACATCAACTACTGTTCCTCTTTCTTCTATTGATTTATTTCGGTCTTTCCATCCCTTTACTTTTATTACATCTTGCCCTGCATACGCTCTGTCCATCTATCCATCTGTATTAGTACCCGTTTCTGAGACTGTCTGTCCATTTTGCTACCTCACTCATAGCGTAACTAATATATCGCTGTGAGTCAACCCATTTTCCGCTGTGCCACTTCTGTTTGTCCATCGGTCTATCTACATTACTTATCAGATTCTCTGTCCATTGTTCAGCTGCACTAGTAGTATCTGTTCTCCAGCCTGTTGGGCCATCTATCCACCCGATGGTTTACACCCCCCCCTCCCCCCACCCTCTTCCTTTGGACTGACCACAAACCAAGCCCAGACGGTTTTATCTGGTCAGCAGAATCCGTCGAGAGTTATTAAAACTGCGGGGTGGCAGCTGATATCGTTTGACTGGGCCTTGGTAAACCAGCACTTAAGTACATCGCCCTAGATGACCTTACTTAATACCCTTCCAAAAAAGCCCAAAGGCCAGGCTGCCATTGGTTTGGGGGATTAATGTGCCATAAGTGCACGGCTGTTAGTGTTTGCAACGCCAGGTTAAATAGTTCGTAACGTCCAGTCAGGAGTTTCTTGTGTCCAGATCGAGCAGTCCGTCACCAATTTTTCAGTGTCGTGGCTAAGAGGCCTGTTGCATTGTTGTATTATGTTGACTTTAACCATAGTCAATTAGCCTATTGACCTTTCCGCAAGTATTGTTTTGATCCATCCACCCATAGATCCATTTGTTTATCCGTCACTCGGGAAGTTCGGCTGTCTGTCTGTCTGTCTGTCAATCTGTGCCTTCGTCCCAGATGTCCTCCTTCCGACTAAACAGCCTTTTGAGGACTAAGAAGAAGGAAAAGAGCGAGAAAAAAAGAAAACTGACGAAGAGGAAGACAAAGATACAGGAGAAGAAAAAGAACAGGAAGCGAAAGGCTTGGTAGAAGACGGCAAAGAGAGAGAGAGAGAGAGAAAAAAAAAAACATATGAAGAAAAGAAAAGACAAAAAGTAACAAGTAAGCCAGATGTAAACTTTAATAGCAGTGATACCCCTAAAACAAAGACTTCAAAGCAAATTTCCTTCCATCCCTTTTCAGCCAACTATCATTAACATTTTCTCTCATTTCCAAGCATAATCTGTCAGTTCTTGAAACTGACTGGTATGAATGTTTCACCCGCTTAATGACACAACTCTATTTTAATTACAGTCTCCCTTTAATTAGTTTAATCACTCTTCATTCACTGGTACCTGCGCGCAGAGCTCTCACTTGACCCGCCCTGTGACGCCTTTCAGTGAAAGTACATGAATTGCCCTTTCATAATCTTGATCCGCCGAGTGGGTGGCCGGTTAGCCGGTCCGCTAGCCAGTCAGATGGAAAGACAAACAGATGGAGAATAGGAGAATGGCACATAAGCAGAATGAGACAGATAAATACATAACTAAATAGATAGACAGACAAACAAATCACAAACAAAAGGGCCAAGAGATAGCAATAACCTTGTTGACACGACTGCCAGTTACAGTAAATTACCACTCGTGTTTTGCCCTGGAAGTCCCAGGTGATTTTCTGAGATTTGGCGAATTGTTTGACATTTGGCGTGGAATTGGATCAAACTTATCCCCTGAATGTCATATGTCTAGATCCAATAGTGCAACTTACTTACATTCATATTGTACAAAACAGATCTATTATTTATGTGTATGATATCATCTGTTATCGCTCCCGCTTCTCTGAATGGAAATGCGAATCCCACGGAGTGATAAAACCTGCGAAATCCATTTTTTATAATCTGAAACGAGCGTGACAAAAAACAGAAACAAACTTGAAATGTTCTTGTCTTACATTATCAGACTATGACCAAATTAGGGCCAGCTAGTCCTTGATATTTTTTCCTTGATGAAAGGGTACTTTTGAATGCAATGACTGGAATGACCTTCTGTTTGACTGGCATCGAAAACGGGAGCCATTCCATGGATATGTTAGTTTTGTCTTGTCAGTTTCCAACACTGTGACATATAAATAATGTAGGTCTGCATTAAATAGACATTTCTTTTGAATTTTTAATTTGTTACTGTTATGAAAGAGTTGGAGTAAATAACCAGCCAGGTAAATTGAAGCAGATTTACGCGTTTTTGGTAGACTAGAAATACAACGCTAAATAAATTCACCACTTTCGGCAAAGTAGAGCGGGATCACTGTGTCGTACCATTGGAGCTCCAGCAGGAAAGCGGCCATCTTCTATTTGGTATTTGGAGCTTACACTGACCTGGAACACAAGTTGTGCTTTTGGAAAGCGATTTCATTGGCTCTGAGGTCGCAATATTGAAAATAATTATTAGCCAATTAATCGGCCAGAGATCATCGTGAGTTTAATAACGCTTTCATATTGTAATATCTTGTCACAGATTCCACTGTAATACTTGCACTCAAATGAGGGTACAGGGAACACTGCCATTTGAGTCTAGAGTCCAGATGTTCTATTGAGCCTACAAAAGAAGAAAACTGAATAGAAGAATAATAGGATGCTATCATTTTAGGAACAGACCTCTGACATTTCTTGACCTTTAGAAATGAGAATATTTTAGTGTACGTCCGGTCTGCAATAAGAACTTTCCTAAATGGTGAAACAGAATTGGGAAAGAGATTATAATTTTTTTTAGGCAAGAATCAGAAGATTTAGTGTAATGGTATACTGCTGACGAAGGTTTTCTTTTCCTCATTGATTTCTTATGTACCCTTGAATTTCTTGTGTTGGTTTAGAATGCTCCTTAATGTAACGACTTCATCGAGCACGCCTTGTCGATACATCATAGGATCACCCACAATAATATTTCCCCCACACCTTCCTAATTCCCCCCACGAATATCAGCTCATCACCTGAAATATAACATCCCAAGTCTGATCTCCTACTTAGACCCCACGGTCGCCCTCATCCTTCCGAAAAAGGGGGGGGGGGGGGGGAAAGATTTTGTAAACTTTAGAACCTTCTAGAGTGCAGATCCGCCTTTGGAGTCCCGCTTATCTGCAATCCTTTTTAGACCTTCCCTTAAAAAGAAAATGTTAATGAGAGTTAGTGTTGACACTGTAATAAGCTTCATTTGTCGAGACGTTCCCCTTTTAAATGAGTCAGCGCTGGCTATTGTTTACAGATTTTCGCATTATGCTAAGAGAATGGAAAGGCGTCACAGAGTAGGCCGGTGCACACAACCTACACCCATTAAAATTCACAAGCCCTAATCCGTTGTGTTTGTCAATATACGCACAGTTTTGTGTTTAAGCCTACGCGCAAGATTATTTTTGTTTTGCTGTTACAAGGTCTCCGCCCTTGTGGTGGGAGGGCGTTTCAACATCCTTGAGCATAGAGTTATTGAAGAAAGACGAACTCTTCAGCCGCTTTTTTTTCTTTTTTAAAGAGAGAAAGCAACAAGCAAAATCAAGCAGATTTCAAAATAAATAAATAATAGGTGTAGTAATAAATAGATAAATTTTCCTAACTAAAAATGTGTCCAAATTCTCAAGTTTATTGTAGATTTCGTAAGGGCATTTTTATCTCCTGATTTTCTTTGTTCATTGTTATTGCAGCAACAGCATAATAATATTTCTTCACAACTATTCTCTACGCCCATAATGCGAGTATCGTCTGATTATCTCATTCGTGGGATCAGTTTTCAGGTTGCAAAATATTAGCATACAACGGAATAGGAATGCCGAAATCAGCGCTACCTGTATAACTGAGTAGGAATGCCGAAATCAGCGCTACCTGTATAACTGAATAGGAATGCCGAAATCAGCGCTACCTGTATAACTGAATAGGAATGCCGAAATCAGCGCTACCTGTATAACTGAATAGGAAGGCCGAAAACAGCATTCTCTGTAGAACCAAATAGGAATACCGAAATCAGCACCGTATGTAGAACCGAATAGGAATGCCGAAATCAGCACCGTATGTAGAACCAAATAGGAATTCCGAAATCAGCACCGTATGTAGAACCAAATAGGAATGCCGAAATCAGCGCCGTATGTAGAACCAAATAGGAATGCCGAAATCAGCACCGTATGTAGAACCAAATAGGAATGCCGAAATCAGCACCGTATGTAGAACCAAATAGCAATGCCGAAATTAGCACTGTATGTAGAACCAAATAGGAAGGCCGAAATCAGCACCGTATGTAGAACCAAAATAATAGGAATGCCGAAACCAGTACTATGTGTAGAACTAAATATAAATGCCGAAATCAGCACTGTGTGTAGAACCAAATAGGAATGCCGAAATCAGCACTGTGTGTAGAACCAAATATAAATGCCGAAATCAGCACTGTGTGTAGAACCAAATAGGAATGCCGAAATCAGCACTGTATGTAGAACCAAATAGGAATGCCGAAATCAGCACTGTGTGTAGAACCAAATAGGAATGCCGAAATCAGCACTATGTGTAGAACCAAATAGGAATGCCGAAATCAGCACTGTGTGTAGAACCAAATAGGAATGCCGAAATCAGAACTGTGTGTTGAACCAAATAGGAATGCCGAAATCAGCACTGTGTGTAGAACCAAATAGGAATGCCGAAATCAGCACTGAGTGTAGAACCAAATAGGAATGCCGAAATCAGCACTGAGTGTAGAACCAAATAGGAATGCCGATATCAGCACTGTGTGTAGAACCAAATAGGAATGCCGAAATCAGCACTGTGTGTAGAACCAAATAGGAATGCCGCAATCAGCACTGTGTGTAGAACCAAATAGGAATGCCGAAATCAGTACTGTGTGTAGAACCAAATAGGAATGCCGAAATCAGCACTGTGTGGAGAACCAAATAGCAATGCCGCAATCAGCACTGTGTGTAGAACCAAATAGGAATGCCGCAATCAGCACTGTGTGTAGAACCAAATAGGAATGCCGAAATCAGCACTGTGTGTAGAACCAAATAGGAATGCCGCCATCAGCACTGTGTGTAGAACCAAATAGGAATGCCGCAATCAGCACTGTGTGTAGAACCAAATAGGAATGCCGCAATCAGCACTGTGTGTAAAACCAAATAGGAATGCCGCAATCAGCAATGTGTGTAGAACCAAATAGGAATGCCGCAGTCAGCACTGTTTGTAGAACCAAATAGGAATGCCGCAGTCAGCACTGTGTGTAGAACCAAATAGGAATGCCGCACCCAGCACTGTGTGTAGAACCAAATAGGAATGCCGCATTCAGCACTGTGTGTAGAACCAAATAGGAATGCCGCAATCAGCACTGTGTGTAGAACCAAATAGGAATGCCGCAATCAGCACTGTGTGTAGAACCAAATAGGAATGCCGCAGTCAGCACTGTGTGTAGAACCAAATAGGAATGCCGCAATCAGCACTGTGTGTAGAACCAAATAGGAATGCCGCAATCAGCACTGTGTGTAGAACTAATTAGGAATGCCGCAATCAGCACTGTGTGTAGAACTAATTATGAATGCCGCAATCAGCACTGTGTGTAGAACTAAATAGGAATGCCGCAATCAGCACTGTGTGTAGTACTAATTGGGAATGCCGCAATCAGCACTGTGTGTAGAACTAATTAGGAATGCCGCAATCAGCACTGTGTGTAGAACTAATTAGGAATGCCGCAATTAGCACTGTGTGTAGAACTAATTAGGAATGCCGCAATCAGCACTGTGTGTAGAACTAATTAGGAATGCCGCAATCAGCACTGTGTGTAGAACTAATTAGGAATGCCGCAATCAGCACTGTGTATAGAATCAAATAGGAATGTCGCAGTCAGCACTGTGTGTAGAACTAATTAGGAATGCCGCAATCAGCACTGTGTGTAGAACTAATTAGGAATGCCGCAATCAGCACTGTGTGTAGAACCAAATAGGAATGCCGCAATCAGCACTGTGTGTAGAACCAAATAGGAATGCCGCAATCAGCACTGTGTGTAGAACCAACTAGGAATGCCGCAGTCAGCACTGTGTGTAGAATCAAATATGAATGCCGCAATCAGCACTGTGTGTAGAACCAAATAGGAATGCCGCAATCAGCACTGTGTGTAGAACCAAATAGGAATGCCGAAATCAGCACTGTGTGTAGAACCAAATAGGAATGCCGCAGTCAGCACTGTGTGTAGAACCAAATAGGAATGGCGCAATCAGCACTGTGTGTAGAACCAAATAGGAATGCCGCAGTCAGCACTGTGTGTAGAACTAATTAGGAGTTCCGCAATAAGCACTGTGTGTAGAACCAAAAAGGAATGCCGCAGTCAGCACTGTGTGTAGAACTAATTAGGAATGCCGCAATCAGCACTGTGTGTAGAACCAAATAGTAATGCCGAAATCAGCACTGTGTGTAGAACCAAATAGGAATGCCGCAATCAGCACTGTGTGTAGAACTAATTAGGAATGCCGCAATCAGCACTGTGTGTAGAACTAATTAGGAATGCCGCAATCAGCACTGTGTGTAGAACTAATTAGGAATGCCGCAATCAGCACTGTGTGTAGAACTAATTAGGAATGCCGCAATCAGCACTGTGTGTAGAACCAAATAGGAATGCCGCAATCAGCACTGTGTGTAGAACTAATTAGGAATGCCGCAATCAGCACTGTGTGTAGAACTAATTAGGAATGCCGCAATCAGCACTGTGTGTAGAACTAAATAGGAATGCCGCAATCAGCACTGTGTGTAGTACTAATTGGGAATGCCGCAATCAGCACTGTGTGTAGAACTAATTAGGAATGCCGCAATCAGCACTGTGTGTAGAACTAATTAGGAATGCCGCAATTAGCACTGTGTGTAGAACTAATTAGGAATGCCGCAATCAGCACTGTGTGCAGAACTAATTAGGAATGCCGCAATCAGCACTGTGTGTAGAACTAATTAGGAATGCCGCAATCAGCACTGTGTATAGAATCAAATAGGAATGTCGCAGTCAGCACTGTGTGTAGAACTAATTAGGAATGCCGCAATCAGCACTGTGTGTAGAACTAATTAGGAATGCCGCAATCAGCACTGTGTGTAGAACCAAATAGGAATGCCGATATCAGCACTGTGTGTAGAACCAAATAGGAATGCCGCAATCAGCACTGTGTGTAGAACCAAATATGAATGCCGCAATCAGCACTGTGTGTAGAACTAATTAGGAATGCCGCAATCAGCACTGTGTGTAGAACCAAATAGGAATGCCGCAATCAGCACTGTGTGTAGAACCAAATAGGAATGCCGCAGTCAGCACTGTGTGTAGAACCAAATAGGAATGCCGCAATCAGCACTGTGTGTAGAACCAAATAGGAATACCGCAGTCAGCGCTGTGTGTAGAACTAATTAGGAATGCCGCAATCAGCACTGTGTGTAGAACCAAATAGGAATGCCGAAATCAGCACTGTGTGTAGAACCAAATAGGAATGCCGCAGTCAGCACTGTGTGTAGAACCAAATAGGAATGCCGCAATCAGCACTGTGTGTAGAACCAAATAGGAATGCCGCAATCAGCACTGTGTGTAGAACCAAATAGGAATGCCGCAATCAGCACTGTGTGTAGAACCAAATAGGAATGCCGCAATCAGCACTGTGTATAGAACCAAATAGGAATGACACCCACAGATTGCTTGTATGTAATTTGAGGAATACAGAAAATTTGAGGGTGTTGGGATGTAACTATGCTAATTTTGGCTGAATTTTTTATTCCCTTTTGTCTACATTATTACCCAGGACGTACGGAAAAGGTTAATGAGTGGAGAGGTTTCAAAACCATGCACACTTTAACACTTGTTTAAAATGCTTTGTGGCACTTATCAAGCTGTTTCACAGTTCCGATGAAGCCGGAAACGTTTAGCGTCGCATTTCTGAGTTGTGCAAAAAGTGGAGTTGGAACAAACAAGAACTGAGATCGCAGGAAACAAGCCAGGAAAAACAACAAATGGTCGTCCATCTCACATACTGACCTATCAATGATTTTCGCGGTTTTGGCTTCTGGCTACCTTATCACCGCTCATGGTGAGATCTGTATCCTCGCAAATTGACCTGTCCACATCTTTGACAGTTTTGAAATTATAAAGTAGAAACACTTTTTTAGTTTTTGCCACATTCATAGATAACAAAAGTGACCAAAATTTTGAAACGCTGTCTTGTGTAATGAGAAAACTGTTATACGCCAGTACGTGAGATGGACCACGAAGTGTATGCCGTTAAAAAAAAAACTTTGAAAAGGGGATGGGGGATCTGCAATATAATATGGGATACTGCGGACAAACTCTCTCCTGCCCCGGCCCCTTCATTTCTCAAGACCATCAGCAGCTAGCTATGTTCTGGCAGTATAACGGCTGTGTCCTGTTACAGTGTGTCAAAAAGCCTATAGAAACATACAAGTCATACCACAGCGATGACGAAGCACCAGGAATAGCCCCTTCTCCCTCTCTTTTTCCCCTCTCAAACTAAAATAATTTGTTACTGGTTGGCCACTGATCTGTTACACAACCGGGGTCCCGTGGCTATGGTGTAATCTAACGGAGAATTGGTGGAGGTAAGAAAGACGTTTTTTTTGGGGTAAGTCGGAGGCTAGGAATTATGGTAGATGGTGTCGGTCATTGAGAGGATGAATATAGAGAGTGTCAGTGGGGGGGGGGGGGGGGAGGGGGGCAGTGAGAGACAAAGGGGAGATGGAACGGTGACTTATTCTGTGAGTAACGCGGACACTACAATCATGTATTGTTATAGAGGCGGGTATTATATTGAGATACGCAGTGACTGCATCAGAGGAAAAAATCCCTTTTGTATGTTTTGTGTACGTGTATGTTGGCGTGTATGCGTTAGCGGGTCTCTCTCTCTCCCCCTCTCTGTGTTTTTGTATATCGGAAAGAAATATCTTACAGCAAAGCGCGACAAAGTCTAATGAATACATTTTGCTAAATAATTCATGAAAAACAAAACACCACGACCAGAACAGCAACAACAGCATTGCAAAACCACACTGACCACGTACGTCACTGCATCTCAGTACTGACAAGGACAGCCAAGTGGGGGCAAAATAAATAAAACATGCGAGACTTACCTGTAAGTTGAAGCATGTTTGAGATTCTAACGAAGTCAACTTGCCTGAAAATAGGTGTGTTGTTAAGGGACCGCAGTATTTTGTATAGAAAGCTCTAGCTGAGCAGTGAAGACAACCCAGTATATTTTCTATTGGGCTTTGTAATTAGTCTCTGTTTCCATAACAACAGTTTTGTGAAATTGATCTTAGAGCACGATTTGCTACGGTCATCAAAACAAAGTGAAAAGTTGATTGTTGGAAGACACGAGAGGCGGTAACATGGAA
This sequence comes from Onchidella celtica, assembly GCA_963931925.1. Taxonomy (NCBI): domain Eukaryota; kingdom Metazoa; phylum Mollusca; class Gastropoda; order Systellommatophora; family Onchidiidae; genus Onchidella; species Onchidella celtica. The sequence continues at coordinate 39,662,714 of OZ007570.1, read as the reverse complement.
AAACCGAATGCTGATGCATCATCCTTATTGTGTTGACGAAGGTGGGAAACAGTCGCTTTTGTAAGGATAGCCTGATTAGTCTGAGGGAGGGAGAGAGAGAGAGAGAGGAGAACGAGAGAGAGAGAGAGAGAGGGGGAGAACGAGAGAAACAGAGACAAGAGGAGAACTAGAGAGAAAGAGGAAAGAGACAGACGGACGTACAGAACGACAGAGAGAGACAGAAGAGGGAGAGACGGAGAGAGTGAGGGGAGAAGAGATGAGAACGAAGAGAGGACAGACAACGACAGAGAAGAGAAAGAGAGAGAGAGAGAGAGATAGACAGACAACACTTGCCAACAGTAATGACACTGAACTGTGTGTCAAGTAAAAGCACTTTCTTAACCGGCAGCTGATGCAGTTGGGGTAGTTAAACACCAAGAGATGACCGAAAGCAGCCTTCAGTAGTTCCGTTCTTTTAGAATTACTATGACTAAAGAAAACCCGAAACCCAATACTAAGCTTACATCATTGAAAACCCGTGTGGGAAGCGAAAGTAAAAATACACGCTATGAATGTGCATCAGGTCTATTAATAGCCCTTTTGGAATTCCCCATGGACGGAACGTCTTTTCCAAGGAAAGCAACTCATGATAAACGTTTTTTTTTTTTTACACGTGTTTCTTTTGCACTTTCACTGCAGAGTCAAGGCCGTTTTCGCGAGGGTGCGTAAACGTTTAAACGGGCAATTTTTTTTCGGTGCAGTGAGGTATGCAGGGATCTGCCTTGTTTACGTTGTTAGTTGCCCTTTGCGTTCTGATTGTCCATTTTAAAGTGAATAAACGAGAGAGAGAGAGAGAGAGAGAGAAGTTTTGATTAAGTAGAGAGTGGTAAACATAATACTTTGGTCGCTATTTATGTAACAGCATAGGGTACCAATTAACACACGATGCACTCCGAAAGTGAAACAAAGCCAAAATGACAACCGCTTTGTTATCTGTGTTCGTAGGCGTGTTAAGACCATTATCAGTTCACTCAAAAAAAGGCAGGCGCTACGCGATGAAAATGAGATTGCTAATTTTAGATGTTATGCCGTAAATGGTCTGATAACTGTGCCGTTCCGTTAACATAAGCACTGTTGCTTGTTTCGTTTTGTTTTTATTTTGTTGCTCTTTATTGTTTCAGTGCATGCAGTGAGGTTAAATCAGAAACGAGGCCCGGGCCTTTTCACCAGGTCACCCACGAATGACTGCTTCGAAAACGCTTGTTACTTTGAATCCCGGTCCGAGCGGGATTTGAACCTGGATCCTCTCGCATCTGAGTCCAAACGCTCTAATCCCTGGGCCGCTACCTCGGCAGCTGAAAGTTATCCGCTACCTTATTTCTTATTTGTTCTAACTTCCTTTTTTGCATAAGTGAGAAATTCTACGTCAAACGTTTGCACAAGGCGTGAGAATAAATCGGAACTGTGAAACGGGTTGGTAAGTACTTTAACTGTACTGCAACTCATTTTAAACAAGTGTCAAAGTGTATGTTTGTTATACCCGTTTTATACTAAAAGATCTCCAGTTTTTTTTTTAGAAAATGGAGATAGAACAAACAAGAACTAAGGTCGCGATATGTCTGTCTCTGTGTAATTATGAAGTTTGCGTGTGTGTATGAACTAGTAAGTGAAGTATGCGGGGCAGAGGAGATCTCTCCGTTTGAGACACAACAATTCTGAGGCTCGTAGAAGTCAATTTTGATTGGTCTTGACGGCTATATATTGCAAGCCAGCATTCTCTCCAGGCAGTTCATTTGCAGTTCCCATCCATGGATGTAACCGAGTTTTCAGCGCAAAATCATGTTAACATTCCATGCAAAGTAAAGAAAACGACACCACGATGCAATGCAGTTTAGCAGTGCCCGTGAATGATTATGCTGGTTTGCGATGTTTGCGTTCTTTGGTCCCCTTCTGGCGAATTCCATAACAACTCTTTTCTTCCCCTCCCCTTTCTCTCTTTCTTCTTCTTTCTTTCTCTTTTTTCTTTCACTCTCTTTCATTCTGTCTGTCTTTCTTTCTCTCTTTCATTCTCTCACACTCTTTCTTTCTCACTTTCTCCCTCTCTCTTTCTCTGTCACTCTTTTTCTCTTTCTATCTCTCTCCCTCTCTTTTTCTCTATCATTCTGTATTTCTCTTTCTC